>JANFAE010000187.1:0-193611 GCA_024613145.1 Pisolithus marmoratus
GTGCTTGGGAACCTTGGTGCAAGCATTCTTCAATGCTATGTATCATTGGCCCATACCTACCATATGCCTTTATTCATAGTTTTATGTGTATGAATTCTAATCAATAAATCACAGAATGTATGCATGGGAGGAATACAAGGGACTTAGCAATTGAACTTAACATACCCCAGTTCCACGATATCTTGCAGCATTTTCTTCAATCACAGCTTCAACATGACAATTGTGATCCAGAAGATGTTCCATTGGACAAATGTCCTTTTTATGATGGATCTGTCCATGTCTATAACTCCACATCTTCAATGTTCTATGCACCCAGTGATGTGAGTGGCCTCCATGGCATGCGCTGTGAACATATACATTGTTCCCCTACATGGAGGAACAAAGGTTCCTGTTATGACTGTGTTTTTGTTGTAACTAATCCTCACATGAAAGGCATGCTTGGGCTGGATGTTGCTTGTGTCCTATGTTTCTTTTCATTCAAGCACCTGGGTACAGAGTATCCTTGTGTGGTCATATGCTGGTTTGATTGTGTAGGAGATGGCCCAAATAATACAGGGATGTGGGTGGTCCATACATGCAATGCCCAAGACATTGCTATCATCCACATTGATACCATCTATCGTGCAGCTCAACTCATCCCTGTATATGCATCTCAGCATGGTACTGACCCAGCAAGCATCAAGCCTAATGAATCATATGACAAATTTCAGTTTTACTATGTGAATAAATTTGCTGACCATCATGCATTTGAAATTGTGTCCTAGCTGCCAGTTATGATGTGCAAAGTCCACTCACCTAACACATTGCTGTGCATTCCCCCCCCCCCCCCCCTGCCAACTCAATCTACAGAACACAGTTCAAACAACACTTGACAACCAGATGAATGGTATGTACCTTCCACCAATGTGCCCCCCAGAGACAAACAAGCAATAGACTGCAGCAAAACCAATGGTGAAGGAAACAGAGTCATGAACCATGGCAATGGAACCAGTAACACTCACATCACAATTGGAGGGACCCCCAGCAGTATGTTTTTCCATCCATCTGCACATTTTAAACATTATTATTTATTCATAATTCACTACATGCTGACAGATGTTGGGTCACAAACATTAGAAACAGATACTCTGCCCTTCCCATCCTTCCATGTCCCCTCCATGGACACAGTAATGACTTTTGTTGTATATTTCATTCTATCACTCATTTTCTGGGGCGTTCACATCAGCATGTGGTACCTATGGTGTGCAGTGGCAACCTTGATGAAATACATCTTTTAATCACATCTTGACTACTTAGGGACTCTTTTTTTTTTGACTATTTTGACTATTTTGACTATTTGACTACAGCAGCAGTGTTTACTGTCACAACTTCGATAAATAGTGCAACAAGTGTGGAAAGTGTAAAAAGTTGTAAGTAGTGCAGAATAGTGTTAAAATAGTAGAAATAGCATTTTGCTGATTTGCTGATGATGGTGTTGCTACTGCCCTGTGACACAAAGTCATTGCTGGACATGAGTCACATTGTACAAAACAGTGAAGTCAGGGATGTACCTGACAAGTAGCAATGATCCTGACATGCTGGAGAATCATGATGAACATGCCATCAGAAGTGCTTTAGACTGACCTTTGGAATTTGCAAGTACAAACAACAAACATCCACTCCAATGTAGTCAACAAATGGCAGGTCCAATTCAACATGCTCCAAACACAAAAGTGTCTAAGCCAAGCATCACTTTCACTGGCCATACCAAGAACTCGCAGTTGGCTTTCATTCATATTTGCAATGCTCACTGCACACAAACTTGTCATGCGAGGCAAGGGATGGGAGTAGGATAGATGGAGTCCACTGCACTCTAGAAAAATGTCATATCAAGGGATATATGCAATGTGGTCCACAGAGGAATATAGCTACTAATGTACCATAAAATGGTGCTGGTGAATGGACACATCCTCAGGCTTGTGATCTGTTCATCTGATGTGACACAGGTTGATGTTGGATGAACAGTGAATGTGTTGGCAAGTCAGGGCACTGCCACAGGGACAACACCTGTCATTTCTGGCTATGTCACATTCACATGTTCCCATCCCTATGGAAAGCCAGACATGCATGCTACAAACACCCAGTCAGCTTATCCATTTTTGGAAACTGACTTTGGGCAAGACCTCGAGAAGTCCAAACCCTGAAAGTCCAATATATACTTCTTTATATTTTGCAATTCTCCAATAATGAGACATGCCATCCAAACATGAGTATCTTGTATTGAATTCCCAATAGCAAAAAGTCAAAACATCATCATGCCAATTTTCATACATCTCTGATGTAGGGAGAGTATCCTCCCTACTAGGTATTTTATTTTATTTCATTGTTTTTACTTACTGGATTGTTTTTTTTTACTTTTTCTTGTCTTTTACTTTGTATTTGCATGCATTTTGGCTTATGTAAACCTGTGTGAGTACTTCAAGCACATTGTACATACTTAGAAGAATAATAGACACATTACTAGAGATGAAACAGATGGAATTCTGAGCCAGAGTGCTCAGAATATTATTTCTCCCTCCCCTGATGTTCTATGGTCATTTTTCTTGAGTCTCTCTTGGGTTTTAGGGCACATTTTTGGTCTTTTCTCCATACCCTTTGACCTCTCTACCAGGCAACTCTAGCCTCCTGGGTTGAACTGAGACCCCTTCCAACAGGAGCCTACTCTAGTCTCCTCCCACACTCCTTTCACAACAATCTTTTGTTGAACCAGTAATGGTATCACATGACCATTCTATAGATAGTAAGTTCCATACTATGCTATGGTGTTCCATGAACCCAGTTATCCAGTTCTTTGTTATCTCCTTATCTCTAGTACTGTACCAGAGACCTCTCTTTATAGAAGGTGCTCTTAGGATATATTAGGCAGTCTTTAGATACAGTGTGACACACCTGGTCTGTGTACATATAGCATGTATATACAGGGCACAGAGCCACTAGGACTCTCAGTTAACCACCCAGTTATACTTTGCTCTCACTCAGAACTGCTACTCTCAACATACCACAAGACCAACACATACTGAACATATAAAGCAAGTGTTCTGCCTTTGCCCATTAGCCCCAAACCTCTGCACAATATCTTTACACTGAAGCACATGTACACAGCTTAGATATATTGCTTTACATATCATGTGCTTTGGAGACATGTAAAAACTGGCATGAAGATGTTTTGACTTTTTGCTATTGGGAATTACAAGATACTGGTGTTTGGATGTCTCATTATTGGAGAATTGGAAAATATAAAGAAGTACTACAGTACAATAGGTTGTATTGCATATGGTCAGGAGAGCCGAAATGCTTATGCATTATGAGGCCTATGCACCAGCAGGTTGTCACACTTCTGTGACTCTATGTGACATCTCTATAAAGGCCAAGTCAGTGTGACACACCAAGTTATTTACACCCCATATACTTGTCTACTAGAGGTGCAACTGAGAATTTCTTTTCATTGTAACATTGCCTAATATTTAAACAGCAGGTTAGTCAATGTGAGTGAGAACTGAGGATGACCAAATCTGGGTGGCAGGTGTCTCAGCAATCTTCTGTCTCATCAGCCAAGAGGCTAGAATATGTTTGGTTTGTGGTTTGCACTTCAAAGTTTCTGGCATCATGCATCATGATCAGTTGGGTCTCAAGCAGGGGTGCAGGGTGGCCTCACACATGAACTTGACAATGTTGATCCGAGTCCCTTCATCTCATTGTGACCTCCTCCTAATGCATAGTCATCATTGTGAAGCAATGCATTATGCATTATGCATTTTCCTTGCATTTTTAGCATGCCCAACAGTGGGAAAGCAAAAAGTCTATGCATTATTAAAATTATGTGCTGTCACATCATGCGATACGACCTATTGTACTGTAGTATACATGTCCACATGGCCATCCCCACTGCCATCACCCAGCCACTGTGGCATGAAGCTGACTCACAGGTTTGTGGTCACATGCACCGCCACCTGCACATTTTCTGGAATAGACTGGCTTTACAGCACTTTGCAATTGATTTTCCACTTTACAGGCCATTCCGAGCGTGTTTCCGCTAGATTCGACTACTTTTTGTTAGCTAAAATGGTAGATACATGTAGGTAGGATGTCAACAGAGCTCTCCGGGCCCTTCTGGAGACTTGCCGCCCATGTGCTGCCCCGCAGGGGCCCCTCGAACGAGTAGAGTGGCAGTGGGCAGGCACTGCCATCGCAAATTTTCAGGAATAAACTGACTTTCAGCGTTTGGACTTCTCGGGGTCTTGCCCAAAGTCAGTTGCCAAAAATGGATAAGCTGACTGGATGTTTGTAGCGTGTGCGTCCGGCTTTCCATACTGTGCATTTGCCGTAAACCTGTGACTTCCGACGGTATCACATTTTTTATTACTCTTCGCCAGACGCATAAAGCTCGCCGCAATCTGAAGAATCATACTGTAGTCCTGAATATTTACGCAGTACGTGTACGTGTGATATCCTATAATTCTTGATGCAGCATTAACCGTGAGCTTTTCGTTTACCTCTGGGAAGATGCGGCTGTTGGATGTACGAGCTGTGATTGACCGGGAAAAAAATATCCAGCGAACCGGACCCAAAACTAAAGTCTTGGAACAACTTAATGACGAGACTGCAAAGTATGCGATACTGTCCCATCGCTGGGGAACGGAGGTTGATTACGATGAGATGACTGGACTCATGAAGATGGACGAGCAAGACAGAAACGAGGTCAGGGGACGGGACGGCTACCAGAAGATCATCGGGAGTTGCAAACAGGCCGAGAAGGATGGTTACTCGTGGTTGTGGATCGATACGTGTTGCATCGACAAGCGAAGCAGTGCGGAGCTCTCCGAGGCGATCAATTCAATGTATCGATGGTACCGCAACGCGCAGAGGTGCTATGTGTACCTCGGTGATGTCGACGAGTCAACCTTTCTAACCGAACAAGATTTCAGCAAGTTTGACGGGTCCAATGGTTGGCCCGAGTGGTTCTCGCGAGGCTGGACACTTCAGGAGCTCATCGCTCCGAAGGAAGTCGAATTCTTCAACACGCACTGGGTGTCCATTGGCACAAAACAGGAGCTGACATCCACCTTAGAGGATATCACGCGAATTCCGAGCGAGGTTTTGAGGAGTGGGCAGGTTGTGGGGAGGTCCAGGGTCGCTCAGATCATGTCTTGGGCCGCTGACCGGACGACGTCGCGAGTAGAAGATCGAGCATATTCGCTGTTGGGCTTGTTCGGCGTGAACATGCCGATGTTGTACGGGGAGGGGTCAGCGGCCTTTCAGCGACTGCAGCTGGAGATAATCCGGGTATCCAGTGATCACAGTATATTCGCATGGAATCCAAAGGGCCAGCTTGGACTGCTTGGAAGCGTCCTTGCAGATGACCCGGGCTGCTTCCGGGGCTGTCACGATATCGAAAGGGTGTATCGCTATGACTTTCTCGACTCACTAGGGGCGTATATGCGCCAGGACATCCTTAGCAGGACAATAGACCGGGTCAAGCTTATGTTGTTGCAGCGGCGTGCGCGTTCCCTTCAACTGTCCAGATGGGATGTCACCAATGTGGGCATCCAAGTGACATTGCCGGTCTTACCCAATCGCAAGTACCCTCATCGCTTTGCGGCCATTTTGCCGTATCGCGACCGTTATGGAAACCTGATCACTCTCAACCTGGAATCCAACGAAAACAGCGTTTGCAAGACTTGGCTCCACGGAGACTACAAAGGATGCCCGGAGTTTCGGTCGCTTTCTCTTGATTTCTCTCGACACACTGGGCGGAGCCACTTCGATCTTAGGTTCGACGACAGCCGCACTTCCTGGTATGGCTTCACCCGTTGTGGCACCTTTCCGCGCGAGGTCGCAGGCGATACTGTGAGATTCTCATCGCAAGGAAACACGCTCATCGTATTGGTCTATGCCAACAATGATATCGGATCTCGCTTTGCAGTTGGACTTGGATACTACCTTCATGTTGTACAGGCATGCGTTTTCTGTGATGAATACCCTTCCAATCCAGCGGCATGGTCATCGTGGGCAGGCTTTGCCAAGCAAGTTTACGATACCCTGTGGAAGGCACCTAGCCACGGGTATGCTCCTCAGGACGCTCACCTTCCCCGATCCATTCATCATGCAAGGATTGTCCACGGCTGCTCGGTCAGTGGCTATACCAACGTGATGATTGACATCGAGCAATGTGCGGGTTGTTGTAGGCCACACGGATACGCGTCGTCTGTCAGTACTTTGTCCTATATATGTATTCCGATCTAACCATCCATATAACCATAGTTCGGAGCCGAACTATGGCCCCCGTGGACTGGCTGGCATAAGTTGGAATTGAATGGGATATCTGCGGGGCTTGACGAGTGTTCTGGTCAAGAGATTGCAGTGAGTCGTGACATTATCTCTTTAGGTGTGTGGTTATCCTAACGTACATAGCTGGGCGATTATGGGGACTCTTTGGATGGCAGTTTCAAGCGTTGCGGCAACATATTTGAAGATATGCGGGAACTTGGTGTCGATCTTACGGATTCGGCTTATCGCCCAGTCGTCTCTCGCGTATCCAGTCGCGAAGTTGTGAGGCGTCGACTGCAGACTCGGAATGATGTTGATGTTGTCGTGACACACGCTGCGGGCAAAGACTTGGCGCTGCATCAATCAAAGGGCCTTTCGCTGCCGAACAGCAAAAGATTCAAGCTGCTCCTGAAAACCTTGTCTACCCGTGTTGAAGGTAAACGCTTCGTGAGAACGGTCGTACAATGCTCGGAGTTCTACAGGGTCGATGATCGCGGAAGGCGGGCGGACGTGGAAGGTGGTGAGTTTATCCAATGGATGCTTCCCATTTTTGTTTTGATCATTGGCGTCCGATCCAGCACTGGAGGGTGGTAATCGCTCAGCAGGTCCAGGCATCGTCACCCCCCTACGCTTCATTGCAGACCCACTAACTTGGCATAAACCGACTTCTACACGGACAAGGGAACAATTCAAAAGAATCAGGTGATCCTTTTACACGGATCGTGTTGCATAATGTCACTCATACCATGTTCTGTACATAGGGAACGGTTCTACAGCGTGGCGAATCTGGTACTTCCTGTCAGCCAGGCTGCAAGCGTTGGATTTATCTGATTGATCTTGTTGGCTACAGCATTACGTTACTGGGACCAAAGCCCGTCACAAGTCTGCAGTGCGTCGGCCAGCTGCATAACGCTCCCACTCTCATGACGACCGTAGGACCAACAGAAAACAAGTGGCGCGGTCGACTTCTCAGCCATATTCGGCTTAGACTACCTGAAAACTTTCGTGCGTGTTTAATCTTTAATATCTCAGCCTGTGTATACTGTCGGAAACTAGGTTGGCGAAATAACGTTCTTCAAAAGACTCCCCTCGATAATGGAAAGTCAGCTATGCAACGAGCTGAGCGAAACCTCTGTACGCACGGCACAAGGTTAGCGTGTTACACCAAGTGCCTTCGTCGGCAGACTTACATGTTAACATAGGGGACGCTTTACCAGTGCACCCAACGAATCTGACATTTGTCAGTTTGGCATTGACACAGAATCTGTTTGAATGCTGACCTAAGTAGTTACTCGCCATGCGTATACGTTACTTGTCGCGTGACGAGCATATGAGTTGCCTGTCGCGTGACGCGCGTCGAGAAACGAGGAACGAGGTAAAGCTCATATCACAAACCCTTAGTGTTGAGGTAAGCGTCGCTGTCAACCGAGAGGAAGCAAACCTGAGTTTAGTAACGAAAGCTACTCGATCGCATACGTTCTTACCTCCTCGAAGGGTTCGAGGACGAACAGTGAGTACTTCTCCTTGTATTTTTTTTTGTTCTGCATTCTACCGCACTTTGTGTCCTGGTTTCAGATCGACAGGTCAAGGTAGTCGCCCTGATTACGATCCGGTTGGTACCATTTTTGGTGTTCATTAGTTCAACTCCTGGACACTCCAGGCAGGTCAATATCCGTTCCACCGTACAAGAGATAGAATCTCTCCAAGGAAAACTCCAAGAAACACACGACGAAGGTGAACAGTGTGCGCTAGAGGAGGATATAACTGGAAAGGAAAGTGATCCTTGGGATTGAGACGTGGTCGGGGCTGATCATTTGTTTTCCGCAGATCTTGTGGTTTTATTGGCATGGAATCCGTTCAGAAGTGGACCAGCTATTACCAAAGGCAAGCTATCTGTCATCTCCGCGAATGTTGTTTCACTTAATAGTTCAGGTCATGGATCGCATTCGGAACGACGCGAATGAAGACGACCGCGCAGGCTTGCGCATGATTGCAGAGATTATTAAGAGAACCCCGCATGAAACGCCAGACGACGATATAGTTCATTTGCGGCGGTAAGTATTGCCATTAGACGCGCGCAGCCATCACTATGAATTGCTGAGTATTAATTGTTCCAGAGTGATGTATGATGCCGGTACTGGTGTATCGAGACATAGATTATGGCTTGATGCCCGGGCTACCGAGAAAGCCGAGTTGTCAAGAATCTTTGGCGACAAAGCTTGCAACCGAAGAGATTGCTTCGAGTACAAGCCCCGAATTGCCGTCCACACCAATTGTTTAGCAAATACTGGTTCCTGGCAATAAAGAACTTTGACTTCGCTTCAGCACATTCAAGCTGTACACGAAGGTCGCAACGTTGATGGGGATCATGTAGCCTAAGCATACGGTAACTCTAACGCTGGGCCGAGCGAGCTTTGGACGAGAGGGAGGTGAAATGCTACTGTCTTGGTTGTCACACGCTCAAATGTATATCTACGCAGTCTATGTACATGCTGCTATATCGCAATGTAGACTGACTTCTGACAAACTTTACACCTGCGAACTAACTGTCATCCCGACTGCCTTTCCGACACCGAAAGTGTCATTTTTAGCGTAGTGTGATGATAACCTTGGGGCTACTGTTGTTGAGATGGCCGACATGGTGATGGTGGGGAAAGATAAAGCAATCTCTGGACGCCGGTTCAATGATCGGTCCAACCTAGAACGTGTTCAGTGAGTGACATAATCGGGGTCGTAGAAGCAAGCGATTTGCATAGACGATGCCTCCTTGCAAGCAGCCTGGCCATTTCACTGTGCAACTCGGGGTTGTTCCGGGGAAGGCTCTTGATGCTTAGAGGTGTGCTACCTCCGCAGGTCTCACGGCACTCAGATGACCACCGCGATGCACAGCATAAGATGAGCCCTCGATTTAGAACTGCTGACACCTATGTGAAACAAGGCACTGTTAACCACCAACAACATTGTAGATACGCACCACTTGGTAGATGTTCAGTTTGCGAGCGAGCGGATTTCTTTTTCACTGGTTAGCCGACTGCCGACGCACACCAATGATCTTCGCCTGTAGGAAGTGGGGAATAGAGTGTAATACCGAATGCAAAATAATGCTCATCGCAATTCTGAGGTTTTTGGACATGGCGATCTCGTGGGCTCTCGCGATACTATGGATGGACGTATCTAAACAGGTAAGACAGCAGGCGGACATGCCTGCCAAGCATAACCAGGGATGCGTACTTATGCGTGCAACAGTTGAATTGTGAAGGGTTCGGCCAAAGTACCTATGTGAAGAAATGGCTGCATCATGAAACGCGGTACGCTGGCAATGAAATTAGTGGTACCGCACGAGCTTCGAACAGTACCATCTGAGTGACCTTGGTTCGTTGGGGATACGATGCGTTGGGGAGACATTGTCCCCATACGAATTCCGACGTCTCTTAGCTTCACCGCCTATGGTGTTGCTACTGCACTGCGACACGAAGTCGTCGCTGGACGCAAGTCACATTGTACAAAACAATGAAGTCAGGGACGTACCTGACAAGTAGCAACGGTCCTGACATGCTGGAGAATCACGATGAACACGCTATCGGAAGTGCTTTAGACTGACCTTTGGAATTTGCAAGTACAAACGACAAACATCCACTCCAATGCAGTCAACAAATGGCAGGTCCGATTCAACATGCTCCGAATACAAAAGCGTCAAAGCCAAGCGTCACTTTCACCGGCCATACCAAGAACTCGCAGTCGGCTTTCATTCATATTTGCAACGCTCACTGCACACAAACTTGTCATGCGAGGCAAGGGACGGGAGTAGGATAGACGGAGTCCGCTGCGCTCTAGAAAAACGTCATATCAAGGGATGTGGTCCCAAAGAGGAAAATGGGCTACTAACGTACCATAAAATGGTGCTGGTGGATGGACGCATCCTGTGATTGGTTTGTCTGACGACACAGGTCGACGCCGGACGAACAGTGAATGTGTTGGCGAGTCAGGGCACCGCCACAGCGACGATACCTGTCGTTTCTGGCTACATTCACGCGTTTCCGTCCGCGGACGTCCGGCACTCGGCCCGTCTCCCGCGCGAGCCTTTATGGACTCCACCCACCACGGAGGATACGACCCCTGGCGCGTCTCTCTCAACACACACTGCAACGGCTGTCTCTATAATGCCGTCGACAGTGTCAAGGGGAGACTGCTACGACGGCTCTATTTAGGCACTCTGTTAGCAACACAGATGGCTTTGGTTCTGCGATGCGCAAGAGCATCGACAAAAGAATGAGACATATGCGATAGTGTGCCCGTCAGGGCGCATTTGAGGGCTGCTACGACGAGTTTTTCCGCCAGGCAAGTGCATTCATGCCATTGTGAGTCTAAGAAGTCAGGTTCTATGGCCTTGTGTCCACTATGCTGTGTCAGACGTGCCAGAGACCAAGTGTTTCGACGAGGGCGCATCATTCAAGCAGTATAGGTCCGTCAATCAGCGTTTCACAGGCGTCATCGTCGAAAACTACCGCGAAGGCGACATGAGTGCCTATATCTACCTTCCCGTCTATCTGCCCTATTTAACTTACACCGCGGCCGACATGTATAGTCTGGGTCAATGATTACCACCTTATGCTTCTTCCTGCCCTGCTTCGATCACATCCTCAAACTTCTTTGGTACCCATCGGTTTCTTCCTCCACGTTGCCGAAGTCACGTTTAGCCAATATCTCGCTCTTCTCACTGTCGGAGATGCATTTATGGTAACGAGTCTGCGGGAAGGCATGGCCCTTCGGACGCATGAGTTATGTTGAATGCCAAGAAGAGAGGAACAGGGCGTTGATCCTGAGCGAGGTGAGTAGCCTTCCCCGTGTTGAGCGACTGTGTTTGACGGGGAACAATTCACGGGGACGTATAGTTATTCTGGTTTCCGGTCGTGTTTCGCTGTGAACCCATATGACACGCGTGGTACAGCCAAGGCTATCTATCAGGTCCGTGTCCTACGCTCTTTCGGTGGAACGTTCACATACCTGGTGTCACTACGTCCTGCAGGCTCTAACAATGTCAGACGAGGAAGCCGCCTCCCGTTGGCAAGATCTCCATTATCATGTCGTCACTCAAACTGCCCAGGCATTCACCACCTCTTGTGCTTCCGCGCACACAACGAGCATGCGTCCTTGTCTACCGACCCGTCGCTTGTTCCGTCACTTGACCTTCCTCGTCTGATTCCCAAATACAGACATTCCACCTCGCGCCTTATCTTTGTCGATCTGGAAGGATGCCTATGGGTCCGGGATATGTCCAAGAGCGCGATGATGGAGATGTTTACAAGTGGGAAGGGTCCCATGGTGGAGCTTCCCGAAGCCACGATGCAGGTGCTCGAGAGCATGGCAGATGATCCGAAGAACGAGATTTGGGTGCTCAGTGGGTTACCTGTGAAGGGGGCACTAGAGAGACTTGCAGGGAGGGATCCCAGGGCGGGCATTGTTGCGGAGAACGGATGTTTTGTGAAGACGAGGGGGATTAGCAACAAGTCCAGTGGACAATCCAACGGAGCGAGATGGGTTAACATGGTTGCCAATCTGGATTTTGCATGGAAAGGGCCATGTGTCGAGTACGTGAGCGACACTACTGAATTTACGCCCTCTCCCCTTTTGTGTTGCGTTTGAGCATTATTGATAATGTTGTGTTTCACAGTTTACCGAACGGATGCCAGGCTCTTTCGTCGAGGAGCGCGCTACATCTGACGTATGGCGCTTTTGGCCAGGTCCTCCAGATTCCACTGCCCCCATCGATGACGATGCCACTACCAACGACATTTGTTCTCCTGCCGTGAACACAGCTACATCACCGTCATCTGACTCGCACTATTCCGATCGCAGCTGGGCTCGTCGTCAAGCCGCCGAAGCACAGAACCACATATTCGATTCCCTCGGAGAACGATACGGTCTTCGCATTATACCGGGTCAAGACTCGTTCCTCGTCCTTCCGAATAACATATCGCGATCAACGGCCGTAGGCACGATCCTACACCCCGGAGGACCTGCTTGCTCACCACTTGGCGGGGGCGCTGGTGTTGGCAACGCCGACTACGATGGCTGGTGGAGCAGCACTACGGTTGGGAGCGGTGCTGGAAGGACGAGTGGGACCACAGGTGGAAGGGTGAGCTCTGCGGGAGAATCTACGCTTGTGCTTGGGATTGGAGGGGACAAGAAATTGTTGAGACGGTTGAATGAGCTGGACGATGCGGAAACGGTATCGACGAGTAGGAGGGGAACTGATGCGAGGTGGAAGCTTGATCCCAGGGAGGTACTGGGTATATTGGGGACGTTGGCACAGGTCCGATAAGGTGATGATGGTTTGGGTACTCATCTTCTGTATGCCTTCTTTTCTGAGTTAGGTGCTTGACGCATACACGGGTCTTGCACGCATGCGAGCCACAGCTCTGTTTTTATTCTCAGTCCAATTCTTGCGTTCCTAGACGCTTGTGTTCCTCCATGCTTACTATGATTTTCCCGTATTACTGTATATACGTATTGTTGCTTACGCCATGCTGCAATATCACTTGTACGATAGACTGAAACACATTTGTGGAATACATGTTTTTCTGTCTGACGTTGGCAGCCAAAACCGGAATCTCCACGCTGTACTTCGTGAACGGTATAAGCACTTTCGCCAGGTTCTATACCGGCAACTCGATCATCGTCAGCTGGTTCCGCAGATTAGTAGTATTGTCTGAGTAAGTGATGCTTACGCCAGAAGCTAGGCGGAGGGAAGGAGGTCGAAGGCAACTAAGGGCACTACTGTTGAGCGACGTGGACGATAACTTCTCGATCCTACCTTCCTAGTCAGACGAGCAACGCTTTGGCCAAGAGGGAAGGTTTATTTTGATCGTACCACCTGAACGAGGCTGGCAGAATGCAAGTATGCAGTGTACCCTTCATTTCATGCTTCTTTTTCGGTGCCTTCCGGATAGCACCGGCCTCTTGGTCGGCGGAGGGGCTGATGAGGGCTGAGGGTCACGCACATGTTCAACACGTGTGCCATTCCTCAAAACGTGCAGCCATGAGGGTGCATCACGCTCACTGAAACCCTCTGCCTGCTCTCCGCCAGACGCATAAAGCCCATCATCTGAAAAACTACCCCACATACCTAGGCAGTACGTGGGGATGATATATAATTGTTGATCCAGTGTTGACTGCCGGAACCTCCTAGGAAGATGTGGCTGTTGAATGTAAGAGCTGTGCTTGACAGGGAAAAGGATATCCAAGAAGTGGACGCCGAACTCGAGATCCTGAAGGAGCTTGATGACGAGAGTACAAGTTATGCCATACTTTCGCATCGTTGGGGGACTGAGGTTAATTATGGTGAGATGACTGAGCTTGCAGCGATGGAGGCACGAAAGAGAAGCGAGGTCGCGAAGCGGGACCGCTACCAGAAGATCATCAGCAGTTGCGAACAGGCAGAGAAGGATGGTTACTCGTGGTTGTGGATCGATACGTGTTGCATCGACAAGCGAAGCAGTGCGGAGCTCTCCGAGGCGATCAATTCAATGTATCGATGGTACCGCAACGCGCAGAGGTGCTACGTATACCTCAATGACGTCGACGAGTCAGCCTTTCCTACAGAACAAGACTTCAGCAAGTTTGACAGGTCCAACGGTTGGCCCGAGTGGTTCTCACGGGGCTGGACACTTCAGGAGCTCATCGCTCCGAAGGAAGTCGAATTCTTCAACAAGAACTGGGTGTCCATTGGCACGAAACAGGACCTGACATCCACCTTAGAGGACATTACGCGAATTCCGAGCGAGGTTTTGAGTGAGCGGGTTGCGGGGCAGTATCCCAGTGTCGCTCAGATCATGTCTTGGGCCGCCGACCGGAAGACGACGCGAGTGGAAGATCGAGCATATTCTCTTTTGGGCTTATTCGACGTGAACATGCCGATGTTGTACGGGGAGGGGTCAAAAGCATTTCAGCGACTGCAACTGGGGATCATCCGGGTATCCAGTGATCACAGTATATTTGCATGGAATCCAAAGGGACAGCTTGGACAGCGTGGAAGTGTCCTTGCAGATGACCCAAGCTGCTTCCGGGGCTGTCACGACATCGAAAGGGTGTATCCCTACGACTTTGTCGACTCACTAAGGTCGTATATGCGCCAGGACATACTTGGCAGGACAATAGACCGGGTCAAACTTGTGTTGTTGAGGCGGCGTATGCGTTCGGTCCAACTCTCCAGATGGGATGTCACCAACCTGGGCATCCAAGTGACGTTACCGGTCTTATCCGATCGCCGCTTCTCTGATGACTTCACGGCCATTTTGCCGTGTCGCGACCGTTATGGAAACCTGATCACCCTTGACCTGGAATCCTTCGGAGATAGCGCCTACAAGTTTGCGTTCCATGGACGCTACAATGGATTCCCAGAGCTCAGGTCACTTTATCTTGCTCCCTCTCGGCACAAGGAGGGCCACTTCGATCTTAGGTTCGACGACAGCCGCACTTCCTGGTATGGCTTCACCCGTTGTGGCACTTTCCCGCACGAGGTTGCAGGTGATACTGTGAGATTCTCATCGCCAGGAAATACTCTCATCGTGGTGGTCTACGCCAACAATCATACCAGATCTCGCTTTGCAGTTGGACTTGGATACTACCTTCATCAAGTACAGGCAAGCGTTCACTGTGATGAATGCCCTGTCAATCCAGAGGCCTGGTCATCGTGGACAGGCTTTGCCAAGCAAGCTTACGATGCCCTGTGGGATGCACCTAGCCACGGGTACGCTCCTCAGGACGCTCACCTTGCCCGATCCATTTGTCATGCAAGGATTGTCTATGGCTTCTATGTCAGAGGCTATACCAACGTGATGATTGACATCGAGCAATGCGCTGGTTGTTGTGGGCCACGCGGATACACGTCGTCTGTCAGTACTTTGTCTTATATATGTATGCATTCCGATCTAACCATCCATATAACTATAGTTTAGAGCCGAACTATGGCCGCCGTGGACTGGCGCACATAGGTTAGAATTGAATGGGATATCTGCGGGGCTTGACGAGTGTTCTGGTCAAGAAGTTGCAGTGAGTCGTAACGTAATCTCTTTAGGTGTGTGGTTAACCTACATACATAGCTGGGCGATTATGGGGACTCTTTGGATGGCAATTTCAAACGTTGCGGCAACATATTCGAAGATATGCGGGAACTTGGTGTCGATCTTACGGATTTGTCTTATCGCCCAGTCGTCTCTCGCGTATCCAATTACCAAGATGTGAGGGGTCCACTGCAGACTCAGAATGATGTTAATGTTGTCGTGACATTCCCGCACAAAAACTTGGCACTACATCAATCAAAGGGTCTTTCGCTTCCTAACACCAAAGAATTCAGGCTGCTCCTGAGAGGCTTGTCCAACCGTGTTGAAGGTAAACGCCTGGTGAGAACGGTTGTACAATGCTCCGAGTTCTACAGACTCGATTTTCACGGAAGGCGGGTGGACGTGGAAGGCGGTGAGTTTATCCAATGGATGCTTCTCAATTTTTGTTTTCATCATGGGCGTCGGAACCAGCACCGGAGGGTGGTAATTGGTCCGCAGATCCAGGCATCGTCACCCCCCTATGCTTCATCGCAGACCCACTAACTTGGCATAAACCGACTTCTGCATGGAGAAGGCAACAATTCAAGGGAATTAGGTGATCCTTTATGTACGAATCATGCTGCATAATGACACTCATACTATGTCCTGTACATAGGGAACACTTCTACAGCGTGGCAAATCTGGTACCTCTCATCAGCCAGGCTGCGAGCATTAGGTTTATCTGACTGATCCTATTGGCTGCAGCATGACGTTGCTGGCACCGAAGCTGGTCACAAGTCTGCAGTGCGTTGGACTACTGTATAAAACTCATACGTATTCCCTCATGATGACAGCAGGACAAACGACAGACCAGTGGCGTCGTCGACTTCTCAGCTATGTTCGGTTTAAACTATCTGAAGATATTCGTGCGTGTTTGTTCTTTAATAGCTCAGCCTGTGTATACTGTCGAAAACTAGGTTGGCGAAATAACGTTCTTCGAAAGGCTCCCTTCGATGATGCAAAGTCCGCTATGCAACGAGCCGGGCGAAACCTCCGTACGCACGGCACAAGGTTAGCGTGTTACAACAAGCGTGTTCGACGACAAACTTACGTACTAACACAGGAAACAGTTTACCAGCGCACCCAGCAAATCCGACATTTGTTAGTTTGGCGTTGACACGGAATTTGTTTGAGTGCTGACTCAAGTAGGCACGGCAGGACACTCTCTATGCATCCCTGTTACTCGTCAAGCGTATACGTAACTTGTGGTCGCGTGACGAGCGTCGAACAACGAGGAACGAGGTAAAGTTCATATCACAAAATCTCAGTGCTGAGGTAAGAGTCGCTGTCAGCCAAGAGGAATCAAACCTGATTTTAGTAACAAAAGCTACTCGATCGCATACGCTCTTCCTTCCTCAAAGGATCCGAGGACGAACAGTGAGTGCTTCTTTCTCCTTGTGTTTTTTTCTATATTCTACCGCACTCTGTGTCCTGGTTTCAGATCGACAGGTCAAGGTAGTCACCCCGATTACGATCCGGTTAGTACTATTTTTGATGTCCATTAGTTCAGCTCCTGGACACTCCAGACAGGTCAATGTCCGTTCTGCGGTACGAGAGATAGCATATCTCCAAGGAAAACTCCAAGCAACACACGACGAGGGTGAACAATGTGCACTGGAAGAGGATATAACTGGAAAGGCAAGTGATGCTTGAAATTGAGACGAGGTCGAAGCTGATCAGTTTCTTTCTGCAGATCTTGTGGTTTTACTGGCATGGGATCCGTTCAGAAGTCGACCAACTATTATCAAAGGCAAGCTAGTTTTTATCTCCGCGAACGTTATGTCACTTAGTTCAGGTCGTGGATCGCGCTCGGAACGACGCGGATGAAGACTACCGTCTAAAATTGCGTCGGACTGCAGACATTATTAAGAGAGCCCCGCGTGAAATCCCAGACGACGATATAGTTCATTTGCGGCGGTAAGTATTGCCATTAGACGCGCGCAGGCATCGGTATGAATTGCTCAGTATGAATTGTTTCAATTGTTCCAGAGTGATGTATGATGCCGGTACTGGTGTATCGAGACATAGATTATGGCTTGATGCCCGGGCTACCGAGAAAGCCGAGTTGTCAAGAATCTTGGGGGGCAAGCCCATTCTTGCCACCGAAGAGATTGCTTCGAGTACAAACCCCGAATTGCCGTCCACATCAATTATTTAGCAAATACTGGTTCCTTGCAATGACATTCAACCCGCAGACAACGTTGATGGGGATCATGTAGTCTAAGCACACGGCAACTCTAACTCTGGGCTGAGCGAGCTTTGGACGAGAGGGAGGCGAAATGCCGCTGTCTTGGTTGTCACACGCTCGAATGTACATATATCTACGCAGTCTATGTACATGCTGCTGTATCACAATGTAGACTGACTTCGGACAAATTTTACACTGGCGAACTAACCGTCATCCTGACTTCCTTTCCGACACCAAAAGTGTCATTTTTAGCGTAGAGTGTGATGATAACTACTGTTGTTGAGATGGCCGACATGGTGATGGTGGCAAAGATAAAGCAATCTCTGGACGCCAGTTCGATGATCGATCCAACCCAGAACGGGTTCAGTGAGTGACATAATCGGAGTCGTAGAAGCAAGTGATTTGCATAGATGATGCCTACTTGCAAGCAGCCTGACCACTTCACTGAGCAACTCGGAGTTGTTCCGTGGAAGGTTCTTGATGCTTAGAGGTGTGCTACCTCCGCAGGTCTCACGGCACTCGGATGACCACTACAATGCACAGCATAAGATGAGCCCTCGATTAAGGAGGGTAAATAAGGCCGTTATCCGTTGAACCTTCGAAGAACCAAGATCTAGAACTTCATATGTAGTGCCAAACGCCTCAAGTTCGGCACGATTTAGAACTGCTGACACCTATGTGAAACAAGGCACTGTTAACCACCAACAACATTGTAGATACGTACCACTTGGTAGATGTTCAGTTTGCGAACGAGCGGGTTTCTTTTTCACTGGCTGGCCGACTGCCGACGCACAACAACGATCTTCGCCTGTAGGAAGTGGGGAATAGAGTGTAATACCGAATGCAAAATAATGCTCATCGCAATCCCGAGGTTTTTGGACAGGGCGATCTCGTGGGCTCTCGCGACACTATGGATGGACGTGTCTAAACAGGTAAGACAGCAGGCGGACATGCCTGCCAAGCATAACCAGGGATGCGTACTTATGCGTGACAACAGTTCAATTGTGAAGGGTTCGGCCAAAGTACCTGTGTGAAGAAATGGCTGCATCATGAAACACGGTACGCTGGCAATGAAATCAGCGGTACCGCACGAACTTCGGACAGTACCATCTGAGTGACCTTGGTTCGTTGGAGATACGATGCGTTGGGGAGACATTGTCCCCATACGAATTCCGACGTCTCTTAGCTTCACCGCCTATGGTGTTGCTACTGCCCTGCGACACGAAGTCGTCGCTGGACGCGAGTCACATTGTACAAAACAATGAAGTCAGGAACGTACCTCATAACTAGCGACGACTCTGACATGCTGGAGAATCACGATGAACACGCCATTGGAAGTGCTTTAGACTAACCTTCGGAATTTTGGGAGTACGACAACATCCACTCCAATGCGGTCAACAGATTGCAAGTCCGATTCGACATGTTCCGAACACAAAAAGCGTGAAAGCCAAGCGTGACTTTCATCGGCAATGCCAATAAGTCGAGTTTCATTCATAATGCAACGTTGCACTGCACACGAACTTGTCATGCGAGGCAAGGGACGGGAGTAGGATGGACGGAGTCCGCTGCGCTCTAGAAAAACGTCATATCAGGGGATATACTACGCAATGTAGTCCCAAGGAGGAGAGTGGGCCATAAAATCGTGCTGGTGGATCATCGGACACATCCTTAGGCTTGCCTATTCTGTTTGTCTAACGAAACAGGTCTACGAACAAGCCTTGAATGCGTTGGCAAGTCAGGGCACCGCCACAGCGACGATACGTCGCATTCACGTGTTTCCGTCCGCGCCAGTTCCAGAGTGACTAGTGACTAGTGACCTATCAGGACGTTGGAACGGGGAGGGGCGCGGGCGAGCAGTGAGAGGGGAGCGGAGATAGGAGGAGGCGGGGTCACGTGACCGAGTGCCAGGGGTCCTGAGGAGTGTTCTGGTGGACGGAGGAGGTAGAGTAGACGAGGAGAAGTACCATAGCGAAGAGGCAGCGGTCCAGTCCTGGCTTCTCCATCTGGTGACGAGAGGGGATCGCGAACCTCACAACGACGAGTAGTCACAGACTCAATCACACTTCAAACGGTAGCATCGCTCAGAGGAATTGGGAATTGGGACTGGAACGCAGATAGTGGACTAACGTCAGAAGGCAGCATTACAGAGTCTTCGGTATCAGAAAGTAGCGCGGGGATACTGGGAGTGGAACGCAGGAGGCAGAGAGACACACACACGTATCAAGGACTAGGAGGAGACCCAGCACAGTTCAGACTACGAACAGCGGTGTTCACGACGCCAGCGGCAACGTATCTACACAGACCGCAGAACCCACAGCCATCCACGCCCCCTTCACCAACACCGAGAGCAACCCAACAGCGAGTACACGACGGGCAAACGGCCATCAACCTACCGCGAGCTTACCCCACAGTGAACACAACGACCACACAGGCTACAAGGGGAAACAGCGGGATCATGTCAGACTCTGCCAAAATCATACCGCTATTCCATGGAGACTACGGCAACAAAGAAGAACCAGCAGACTGGTTCGTGCAGTTCCAGTTGTCAGTACCAGACTCGTGGTCGGAAGCGAGGAAGGTGGATAGATTCGGACTACAACTGGCGCTGGGCAGCTATGCCGATGAGTGGTTTGAGGACCTACCGACAGAGGACAAGAAAGATATGGGGACGTTGAAAGCAGCGTTCATGAAATGGTGGCCGCCAGCCCGACGGCCCAAGTTGCCGAGGGTACAGCAGAGGGAGCGTATCAAGGACCAGGTGTTGAAAGAAGAGGAGATCAGAGAATGGGTTGAGGAAGGAAGAGCAGGGGATTACAGCCATGTGTTATGGGCAGAGAGGGTCAAGTGACTGGCACTAAGCATGGGGGATGCAGGCGGAACGCTAATACTCTGCGCAATAGAGAGTGCGCCACAAGTGATCAGAGACGAGCTGGACGAAGACTACGCGAGTTGGGAGGAATTCGTCACGGCAGTGCGGAGCATCAAAGTGGAGAAACTCAGGAGGAACAGGGAGAGACAGAGGGCAGACCGAACCCGGGACCAAACCGTCGCACTCCTGCAGCAACAGATGTCAAACCTGTCAGTACGCACCGCAGGCATGCCGGTCACACAAGGGTACACACGCCCAACATATGTCCCGCAGCCTCAAGGGCAGAGTAACACGTTGGTATCGCAAGGACTTGCCCCCAACGTAGCAGTGGCGGCATACACATGGAATGTAGGAATGCAGCGCCCCCTGCTCACGAGGTCCCAGATTTTAGAGAAGACAAGCATTCTGCCGAAGAGACCAGACACGGAGGCAGGCAGATGACAATATGAGGCAGATGTTGAACTGTGGCATAGGACATATGGATACGATACCCCACCGTCACTGGAGAGACCGTACCCGTTGAAACCAGGGACAGCAGCTGTGGGCGCAGGTGAGTGCTTCAGTTGTGGGCTAGTGACAGACCCGCCCCACGTCGGCAGTGCGTGCACGGCAAGGGAGACGCTCAAGCTACACGAGACACGGTGGAGACAGTTAGTAGCGGGTATGTTGAGGAGAGCCACGCAACCCAGAACCGTGCCAGCGCCGGTGAACTACGCCTGGCCAGCACCACCCCAGGCAGCATTGCAACTGGCCAGCACGACACCACTCGTAAATGCAGTCACGCCATGGGACGCTTGGCAAACGGAAGGAGAACTAGGGGAGTACGAGAATACATGGGGCTGGGTACAGGAGGAAAACGACTTGGGACTACAGACAACAGCGGATCAACTGTAGTCCTGAAGAGAGATCCGACTAGCGACGAACCAGTACAAGATGGAAAGGGAGGGGTGATGCCTGTTGATGCTAGTCGTAGCATAGAGTCGCAGCCGAATACTATCGTTGATGTGTATAGGGTGGAGGCGACAGGCAAGCCGGCGAGAACGTATCAAAGCGACCCATTCATGACGGTACCAGGACTAGAGGGCCCACGAGGAGAGTGCGTACGGTTCCTAGCCATGGTCGACAGTGGCGCCATGATAAACGTGATTGACTCGGAAGCATACCGACGAGTGGAGAGGAGACTGGACAGACTGAACCCATTGACAAGGACATTGAAGATGGCGGACGGCTCACTGTTACCATCAGAGGGAACGTGGACGGGCAGGGTACAGTGGGGACCAGCGTCAGTCGAAACATCGTTCGAAATCTTCCCCAGCGGAGGGTCGTGGAGGATGCTGATAGGAAAACCCTTATTGGATGAGGCAAAGGCAGTGCACAACTACAGCACAGACTCAATTTCGCTACCATGGGGACACAGGCACCACGAGATCGCAAACCTAGGAAAGAGAACGATACCGGCAACCGTGCTGCCCACACGGGTACCTGGAGGAGAGGCAAAGGGTCAGGAAGGGAGGGACGAGAATGAAGAGCAAGTAGCAGGAGTAGGAGCGCTGGCGGCACAAGACAGCAGCGAGGGAGTAGAGAAAGGGGACGAAGGGGAGCAGCTGGAAGAGATGAGAATAGAGGACGACGTGGGCAGCGAGGAGGTGTTTACAAGACTCACCTCGAAAGGCCCGTTCTACCCTCCAAGAGTGCGCAAGATAGTGGAAACGGTCCAGTATGGGAACCTTCCCCCAAACGAGTTGAAACAGGTACAAGACCTGGTTGCAGAGTTCGCGGACACATTCGCACTGTCCGTATGCAAAGTAAAGCCAGTGAACTTCATCAAGTTCAGACTGAACGTGCCCAAAGATGCTAAGTTCTCGTTGAAAGTGCACCAGAAACCACTAACACAAGCACAGAAGGAATGGTACTTACCGGTACTGGATGAGTTCAACAGGGCAGGAATCCTTAGGGACATACACTCAGATGAAGTCAAAGCAGTCCATCCCACGGTACTGGCTCAGAAGGCTCATGGAATGGCGGGGATGACCATGGACGAGATAAGGTGGATCGTTGAGGAACAATGCGTCATACATGGGGAAAAACCAAGTGGGGAGCTGCCACCGAAGCCGAGACAAACAGAGAAAGAGCTGGAAGGAGCAAGCAAGCCGAAGTGGAGGGTCTGCCAGAACTTTGGCGAACTCAACAAGGTGACGACGGTAGCGCCGATGCTGCAGGGGGACATCCGAGCAAAACAACAGTGGCTGGCAGGACACGAGTATATATGCGTAATGGACCTAGCATCAGGGTTTTACGCGATAGAAGTGGAAGAGGAAGATCAACCGTACCTTTGTGTGTATACAGAAGGGCGGGGGTTCCAATGCTACCAGCGAATGCCGATGGGCCTCCTGGGTGCACCAGCATGTTTCTCAGATATGACTAACGCAGTTTTCAGGGACCTGGTTACGGAGTTGGGCCTGGAAATGTTCGTTGATGACAATGCAATGGTGGGAGACTGGTTTAAAGAGCTACTGCAGCAAGTCCGAAGATTACTCGTAAGGTGTCGTGAAAAGGAGTTGTCGCTCTCACCAGCGAAGACGAAACTCTTCTTCTCAGAGGTCGTGTTTGGAGGAGCAAGGGTCGGGAAAACAGGCATAAAGCCAGACGTCACCAAGCTGGAGGCCATAGCTAAGTGGCGAATACCCAACACGTTGTTAGAGCTCATGAGATTCCTCGGGCTAACGGGCTATTTCAGATCACTGGTGAAGGATTATGCAAAGATAGCTGCACCACTAACGGACCTACAGAGGAACCTGGACATGACAGACCCAGCGATGAAGGTAGGAAAGAAGCGATACCGCCAGTACTTACGAGACAGAGTCTTAGAAAAGTATTGGACGCAGAGGCACACTAAAGCGTTCCTCAGGCTCAAGCAATTGCTGGTCACCGAACCGGTGCTGAGAGCACCGAAGTTCGACGGAACCCCATTCATACTGACAACGGATGGCTGCAAAGAAGGGTTCGGGGCTGTCTTAGCGCAGCGGTTCACGTCAAGGACACCGAATGGGGAGGAAGTGTCAACAGTACACCCAGTAGGGTTCGCATCGAAACAGACGTCACCAACAGAAGAGAAGTACAAACCGTATATCTTGGAATTCACTGCACTCAAATTCGGATTTGACTATTTCAGTGACACGATCTGGGGATTCCCAGTTGAGGTAGAGACCGATTGCATAGCGCTCAGGGACACACTATGCAATGACAGGCTATCCACGGTGCATGCACGGTGGAGAGACGGAATATCAGCGCACCAGATCGTAGATGTGCGTCACTGACCAGGAAGGATGAATGCAGCAGCCAATGCATTGAGTCGCATGCACACAGGACTGCCAGTAACAGAAGGGGACGGGAGTACGTGGTCAGTCAGCGAGGACTGGGAAGCGGCGAGGGGCATCACGAACGATTTGTTCTCCATAGGCCAAGACGCCTCGTTCACACAGCTACGAGACAGGTTTGCTGATGAACCTTTGTTCCTAGAGGTCGTCGAGGCGATTGGAAAGCTAGACAAAGAGGACACGAGCCGAGAGCAGAAGAGGGCAAGGCATCGCACAGAGGGCTACAGGATCAGGGATGGGAAGCTGTGGCGGCTACCATCAGTTAAGTCACTATGGGCAAGGCCAGAGATCAAATGCGTCACACAAGAAGAAGCGATCGAACTGGCAGTGCAGGAACATCAAGCGAACGGACACTGGGGTAGGGACTTAGTAAAATTGAAACTAATGGATCGAATTTACAGTCCACAACTCGACCAGTCAATCATACAAGCACTACACCGATGCCCACAATGCAAGAACTTCGGCTCCACGGGCCTGCACTCGTTGCTATACCCAGTCACCAGATGACACCTGTTCGAATTGTTGGTAGCGGACTACCTGAGCCTACCGAAGGGCAAAGGAGGGTACCACACAGTCCTCTTGATTATGGACACATACTCGCAATACGTGTGGGGATTCAAGTTGAAAACGCACGGCACAGCGAAGACGACGATCGAAGGACTGCAGACAGTAAGAAGAACCTTCCAAGTGCCAGAGGCGTTCATGACAGATGGTGGACCCCACTTCAACAATGGGGAAGTCAGAGCGTGGTGCGAGGCAAATGGAGTGGAGCAGCATGTGGTGGCAGCATATGCACCGTGGGTCAACGGCCTAGTAGAAAATGCTAACGGAAAATTGATAGGTCGCTTGAAACAGATGTGCAGCCCAGAAGTGGGCGAGGACACGAACGAATCGGCGAGGACGGATGGCGTACCAGCAGCGTGGCCAGTGCATTTCGAAGAAGCGATACGGCAGCTGAACGAACGCGTAGTACCCGTTCCAGCTGTCGCCGAAGGAGTTACTACTAGGTTTCATCATCAACACAGCACACACACCAATAGAGGAGGCAACGAGACCGGTAGAGAGCAGGGACGTCGACGTACAGCTGGCCTACGTAGAGCAGCAACGGTTGGATGGGGTGGGCCAGGCTGTCAGGCATGCTGTCAAAAGAAAGGCCACCTTCGATAAACGGGTACTGGGATCGGCAACCGGAGAGGTGGTCTTTAAAGAAGGTGACCTGGTGCAGGTCTACGATAGCGCGCTGGATACGACGATGACGAGCACAAGGAAGCTACTGCTGAGATGGTCAGTGCCTAGGAGAGTGGTAGAAAGGATGGGGAATTCGTACAAGGTTGTGACCCTAGAGGGCTTCCCGGTGGGAGGGCTAGTGCACGCACGGAGGTTATGGCTGTTTGTACCAAGAGAAGGGTCAGCGCTGGAAGAGGCCGAGGAACTAGAGAGGGAACGGAGGGAGGGACAAGTAGAAGAGGATTGGGACGGAGACGTAGAGGCGGGAGAAGAGGAAGAGTAGAACAAGAGAATGGGGAGAGCAGAGAGGGGTGCAAACCTGGAGGTTTGCCTCAGTGTCGGGGGGCAGATGGAACGGGGAGGGGCGCGGGCGAGCAGTGAGAGGGGAGCGGAGATAGGAGGAGGCGGGGTCACGTGACCGAGTGCCAGGGGTCCTGAGGAGTGTTCTGGTGGACGGAGGAGGTAGAGTAGACGAGGAGAAGTACCATAGCGAAGAGGCAGCGGTCCAGTCCTGGCTTCTCCAACGTCCGGCGCTCGGCCCGTCTCCAGCGTAAACAGTCCCGCTCCACATCACGTCGACCCGGCTCAGTCGCACGTGGTTCCAATGACGGAGGATACGACCCCTGGCACATTTCTCTCACCACACATTGTAACGGCGGTCTCAAACAATCCCGTCGACAGTGTCAAGGGAAGACTGCTACGACGCCTCTAGTTAGGCACTCTGGTAGCAACACCGACGGCTCTGGTTCTGCGATGTGCAAGAACAGCGATAAAAGGAGAGACACATGCGATAGTGTGCCTGTCTGGATTCCTGACGGAGAATTCCAGAGCTGTTATGACGAGTTTTGCCACCAGGGAAGTGCATTTGCGCCCACCATGGTTCTCAGAGGTTCCTTACATATCATACAGGTTCTATGGCCTTGTCTCCACTATGCAGTACCCGACGCACCAAAGACTAAATGCTTCTATGAGAGCGCGTCATTCAAGCAGTACAGGTTCGTCGATCAGCGTTTCGCAGACGTCATCACCGAAAATTACCGCGACGGCAACACGAGTGCGTATATCTAGTTTCCCTTCTACCTGCCCTATTTAACTTACACCACGTTGGGGTATATAGCCTGGGTCAATGATTATCGTCTCATGCTTCTTCCCGCCCTGCTCCGATCACATCATAACTGCTTTGGCACCCATTGGTTTCTTCCTCCACGTTGCCTTCCCTTCTTCCGAAATCTTCTGATGCCTTTTTGTGTGCGACTCCCTGCTAGAGGGGGTCCTCGGTGCAGATCTAGTTGGCTTCCAGACGGCGAACTACGCCAGGCATTTCAGGCAGACAGTGTCTCGCATCTTTGCATAGGAGTCTCTGCCAAAGGGTATACAAGTCGAGGGCCCTGTTGCTCCCGTTAGCACGGGTGGGGGGGCTGAGAAAGAGTGGAGTGAAAGTGCCGAGGGAAGGAAAGGCAAGGAGAAGGAACGCTTCGTGGACGTCGGTGTCTTCCCGATGGGTATCGACGTGAACTCTCTGAGAGAGAAGAAGTGAGTCTATGGCCGTGTTATTCAATCACTGACATAGACCATTTTAGGCGCCAGCCAGAAGTTCAATATTGGGTCCAGTTACTTAGACAACGGTACGCAGGTATGAAGTTGATAGTGGGGCGGGACAAGCTCGATGAGATTCAAGTTGGTGTTCACTTGTTGCACACCTGTCCGCACGAATTTACGGGGCGTATATATAGGGCGTACGCCACAAGCTCGAGGCTTTCGAGCACTTCCTCAAGGCCAACCCGGAGTTCCAGGGCAAGGTATACCTCATTCTCGATTTCCGGTTCTCATCGACCTCACCTCCGGTATAGGTTGTCTTGATTCAAGTAGCCCTCCAGACCACTGAATCCAATGAGTTGGCGGGCGGCGTCTCCGACGTCGTGGCGCGCATCAGCGCTGCATTCTCTACGCTCACTTATCAACCTGTCGTCTTCTTACATGTACAGGAAGTCACGTTCAGTCAATACCTCGCTCTCCTTACCGTCGCCGATGCATTTATGGTGACGAGCTTGAGGGAAGGCATGGCACATCAGACACACGAGTACGTTGAATGCCAAGAAGAGAGGAACAGGGCGTTGATCCTGAGCGAGGTGAGTGGCCTGTCCCGTGTTGGGTGACTGTGTTTGACGGGGAACAGTTCACGGGGACGTATAGTTATTCTGGTTTCCGGTCGTGTTTCGCTGTGAACCCATATGACACGCGTGGTACAGCCAAAGCTGTCTATCAGGTCCATATCCTTCGCCCTTTTGGAGGAACGTTTCCCCCATCTCACATACCTGGTATCGCTACGCCTTGCAGGCTCTAACCATGTCAGACGAGGAAGCCGCGTCCCGCTGGCAGGATCTCCATAATCATGTCGTCACTCAAACCGCCCAGGCATTCACCACCTCTTTCCTCACCCGATGCCTCCACGCACACAACGAGCACGCGTCCTTGTCTACTGACCCATCGCTTGTCCCGTCACTTGACCTTCCTCGTCTGATTCCCAAATACCGTCATTCTGCCTCGCGCCTTATCTTTGTCGATCTGGAAGGATGCCTGTGGGTCCGGGATATGTCCAAAAGCGCGATGATGGAGATGTTTAGGAGTGGGAAGGGTCCTATGGTGGAGCTTCCCGAAGCCACGATGTGGGTGCTCGAGAGCATGGCAGATGATCCCAAGAACGAGATTTGGGTGCTCAGTGGGTTGCCTGTGAAGGTGGCATTAGAGAGAGTTGCAGAGAGGGTTCCCAAGGTGGGCATTGTTGCGGAGAACGGATGTTTTGTGAAGACAAGGGAGATTAGCAAAAAGTCCGGTGGACAATCTAACGGAGCGAGATGGATTAACATGGTTGCCAGTCTGGGTTTTGCATGGAAAGGGCCATGTGTTGAGATCCTCAACTACGTAAGTGACGCTCGTGGAAAGGCAAAACGCTTCGCGCTGACCATTATTGTTTACGTTGTGTCATGGTTCATGGAGCGGACGCCAGCCTCCTTCGTCGAGGAGCGCGCTACATCTGTCGTATGGCGCTTCTGGACAGGTCCTCCGGACTCCACCGCCCCGATTGATGACGATGCCACTACCACTACCAATGACATTTGTTTTCCTCCCGTGAAGACAGCTACATCACCATCATCTGACTCGCACTATTCCGATCGTAGCTGGGCTCGCCGTCAAGCCGCTGAAGCACAGAACCACATATTCCATTCCCTCGGAGAACGATACGGTCTTCGCATTATCCCGGGTCAAGACTCGTTCCTCGTCCTTCCGAATAACATCTCGCGATCGACGGCTGTCGGCGCGATTTTACACCCTGGAGGACCTGCTTGTTCACCACTCGGCGGAGGCGCTGGAGTTGGTGACGCCGACTACGATAGCTGGTGGAGTAGCACTACGGTTGGGAGCAGTGCTGGAAGGACGACTGGTGCCACAGGTGGAAGAGTGAGCTCTGCGGGAGAATCTACTCTCGTGCTTGGGATTGGAGGGGACGAGAAGTTGTGGAGACGGTTGAATGAGCTGGAATGCGGAAACGGTGTCGACGAGTAGGAGGGGGGCTGATGCGAGGTGGAAGCTTGATCCTAGGGAGGTATTGGGTGTGTTGGGGACGTTGGCACAGGTCTGGTGGGGTGAGGGCTTTGGCACTCGTCTTCTGTTTTGCTCTCTTCTTTTCCGAGTTAGATGCTTGACGTATACACGGGTCTCGCACGCATTCGAGCCACGGCTCTCTTTTTACTCAGTCCAATTCTTGCATTCCTAGACACTTGTGTTCCTCCATGCCAACTATGACTTTCCCGTATTGCTGCATATACGTATTGTGGCTTACACCCCGATGCGATATCACTTGTACGATAGACTGATACACGGTTACGGAATAGATGGTTTTTTTAGTCTGACGTTGCCCGCCAAAACCGGGATCTCCACCATGCACTCCATGAATGGTACAAGCACTTTCGCCAAGTTCTATACCTGCAACTCGATCATCATCATCAGCTGGTTCTGCAGACTAGTGGCATTGTCTGAGTAGGTGATGCTTACACCAGAAACTCCGCGGAGAAAGGACGGGCACTACTGATGAGCGACATGGACGGTAACTTCTCGATCTTGCCTTCCTAGTCAGACGAGCAACGCGCCGGCCAAGAGGGAAATTTTATTTTGATCGTATCCCTGAACGCGGCTGGCAGAACGCAGTGTACTCTTCATTTCATGCTTCTTTTCGGTACCTTCCGAATAGCACGGGCCTCTTGGTCGGCCGAAGCGCTGAGGGCTGAGGCGCTGAGGGTCACGCACATGTTCAACACGTGCGCCTTTGCTGTCAGCTCTTCGCCAGACGCATAAAGCTCACCATCTGAAGAACCACCCTACATACCTAAGCAGTACGTGCGATGATGTATAATTGTTGATCCAGCGTTGACTGCTGGGGCCTCCTAGGAAGATGTGGCTGTTGGATGTAAGGGCCGTTCTTGGCAGGGAAAAGGATATTCAAGAAGTGGACGCCGAAATCGAGGTGCTGAAATGGCTCGACGACAAGAGTACAAGTTATGCCATAGTTTCGCATCGTTGGGGGACTGAGGTTAATTATGGTGAGATGACTGGGCTTGCAGCGATGGAGGTACGAAAGAGGGACAAGGTCAGGGAGCGGGACGGCTACCAGAAGATCATCAGGAGTTGCAAACAAGCCGAGAAGGATGGTTACTCGTGGTTGTGGATCGATACGTGTTGCATTAACAAGGACAGCAGTGCGGAGCTCTCCGAGGCGATCAATTCAATGTATCGATGGTACCGCAACGCACAGAGGTGCTACGTGTACCTCGGTGATGTCGACGAGTCAACCTTTCCAATAGAACAAGACTTCAGCAAGTTTGGCAAGTCCAATGGTTGGCCCGAGTGGTTCTCGCGAGGCTGGACGCTTCAGGAGCTCATCGCTCCGAAGGAAGTCGAATTTTTCAACAAGAATTGGGTGTCTATCGGCACGAAACAGGACCTGACATCCACCTTAGAGGACATTACGCGAATTCCGAGCGAGGTTTTGAGTGAGCGGGTTGCGGGGCAGTATCCCAGTGTCGCTCAGATCATGTCTTGGGCCGCCGACCGGAAGACGACGCGAGTGGAAGATCGAGCATATTCTCTTTTGGGCTTATTCGACGTGAACATGCCGATGTTGTACGGGGAGGGGTCAAAAGCATTTCAGCGACTGCAACTGGGGATCATCCGGGTATCCAGTGATCACAGTATATTTGCATGGAATCCAAAGGGACAGCTTGGACAGCGTGGAAGTGTCCTTGCAGATGACCCAAGCTGCTTCCGGGGCTGTCACGACATCGAAAGGGTGTATCCCTACGACTTTGTCGACTCACTAAGGTCGTATATGCGCCAGGACATACTTGGCAGGACAATAGACCGGGTCAAACTTGTGTTGTTGAGGCGGCGTATGCGTTCGGTCCAACTCTCCAGATGGGATGTCACCAATCTGGGCATCCAAATGACGTTGCCGGTCTTATCCGATCGCCGCTTCTCTGATGACTTCACGGCCATTTTGCCGTGTCGCGACCGTTATGGAAATCTGATCACCCTCGACCTGGAATCCCACGGAAATAGCGTCCGCAAGTCTGGGTTCCATGAAGACTACAATGGATTCCCAGAGTTCAGGTCACTTTATCTTGATTTCTCTGGACACAATGGGCAGAGCCACTTCGATCTTAGACTCGACGACAGCCGCACTTCCTGGTATGGCTTCACCCGTTGTGGCACCTTTCCGCTCGAGGTCGCAGGCGATACTATGAGATTCTCATCGCAAGGACACACGCTCACCGTGTTGGTCTACGTCAACAATGATACCGGATCTCGCTTTGCAGTTGGACTTGGATACTACCTTCAATTTGTACGGGCAGGCGTTTTCTGTGATGAATGCCCTGTCAATGCAGAGGCCCCGAGAGGTTAGGTCACGCTGAGGATCCCCAGGCTGCACGGAGCTGGTACCGACCATGCCTGGATCCTGATGCTGTGAGTCCAACCCCTCATTGCAATGACTCAACTACTCCTCACTTCATGCAATAGACTGGTGTCTTCCCACCCCCAGGTGAAGTTAGACCTGCTCAACCTGCAGCTGCTGGGCCAACTTACGTTCCAATGCCCCCAGGACCTGTAAGGAACAAGCATGAGTATTACCATACCTTTCTGACATTTTGCATAGACTATTCTCTCTTTGACACACTGATTGGAATACTTAGGGTAAGATTGCACCATACTATGAAATTACAGCTTCAAATGTTTATAGGAGCATTGCCATGCCCAAGGAACGACCATAGATCAACAATGCAAGCTTATGAGGTACATGCACCACTTGAATGACTGGTTGGCTTGGGATGTGAATCATTGCCAAGCTGAGCTGCGGGGAGTAGCAGCGAGGATTGACCAGCTTCGGGCTGATATGGCATGCTTTGGTATAGGGGCTGGTATCATTCCTGGTGAGTTCGCTTGTCCTCGCCTCAAGTTTGTGTTAAAGCTTCGTGGCTAGTTATGCCTCAACCCCAAGGTGGTGTTCCTGCACCGGGTCTAACACCTGGACTCGTCATTCCCCCAGTCATGCCCCAGCCTCCAGTCCCTGGCAGACAACCAATGGTGACAGTAAACTACCCTGTTGTGCCTGAGGAACCTGTGATTCCCTTCCCAGTCCACGTGACCCCACGCCATTCATCCCGGGTGGTCCCATCACCACCTCCTGACCGGTCCCCCATTCGCTGAGGTTCGAACTCCTTCACCTTACAGGCGTCATCCAGTGGAGGACAACGAGGGATTTATACCTCCTACTCCCAGCCCTAGACCAACTCATCCAGTGGTTGTTCAGCACCAGGCCCCACAGTTCATGTTCTATCCTCACCCAGTGCACGAAGCTCAGGTACTAACACTCAGGAGACATATCATCCACCTTGTGGTCCTGCCCCTTTGCTGATGCAGTTTGCCAATCAACAGCATCCTATACAGCTTGGGCCTTCACCAACACCCCCTCCGCCAGCTCCCCAAAATGTAATCAATGTGGGACAGACTCTGATGCCACCTGGCCAGATACACACGATACCTGCATCTCCTCGAGAGCCTATATTGGCACATGATCCTCACCTTATGGGTCCAATGGGACAGCCAGTGGTTCCACCAACGATCCCTCTCATGGGAATGGCTCCTGTTATGCCCATGCCAGGTGTACCGGGCACTGGTCCAATTGTCATTCAACCACCCCTTCCAATGGCACCTCCACAGCCTGTAATACCTTCTCATCTTCATGAACATGGGGTAGTGGAAAGGTCCCCAAGTTCTCACCATTCTCTTCATTCTCCATGTACTCATCGCTCTCCACAACCGGAGCAGTTCGCTTGGCCACACCATGAACCTCCAGCAATTCCCCAAGGTTCGCCTTCTATATATGCTCATCCTGAGCCCATAGTTGTGACCATGCCGGGGCGGACGTATGGCTACGACTCCGATGACTATTATGATCCCTGCCATTATCGATATTATTATGATGATGATGACAATTATTACTACCCGCGGTGTAGAAGATGACGTTCGCCTTACTACGATGATGACTACGATTACCGCTGGCATCGCCATCGCCCACCCAATTCTGATTCTGATTCTGATGAGGACACCCACGATCCTCGCCACTTGCACAGACGTCAGCCCACAACTGAGGAAACAGAACCTTCACAACCTACACAACCAGGTGGCCCGCAGGTATTACCAGGTGAACACGATGCAGGTACCCAGCTACCTACATGAGAGGGTCCTCATACTCTGGCTCGTTTTGAGGATCACGATGAAGGTGCTCAGCCTCCTAGACCCCCTGCCGTAGTAGAGCAACAACCCGCACCCCCTCATCATGAAGAGCGAGAGGCAGAGCTATGTACATGAACATGACCGGCGATGCCCGAGCAATCATACAGTGTATTCTTCCGAACCAGGCGACCATGAATATGACAGAAGGCGCCCTTCGCCATCTATCCACCGTCGGTCAGAATATATCGAAGGAGACACTGGCGCCCCGTACAGCTACCATCCACACTCCCCCACTCAACCTACCATTATCAGGTTAGGTGGAGAGCACGATGATGGTCCTCATCATGCTGTTGTTATGTCCCCATCACTGAGGCCTCATGCAGGTAAGCTTAAACGGAAGCATATTTACTTGGTACTGACTTATTGTAGACCGACTGGTGTCTCCTCGTACTCAGTATGAGAAAGATTTGAGGTGTATTCCCCCTGGTGAGCCTGCTATACCTCATTTACCTACGGATGCCGGTGCGAGATATCATCCTTATCGTCCTCCAACGTCTGTTGCAGGCTTAGCCATGGACCCTCACGACGTATGTGACCACCCATGCCTGCCGTCATGAGGTGGCCTACCTCCACCTACCATTGTGGAGGGAGATGAAGGATGCCCACCCAGCAAAATTGCTCACCCCATTCTGGTACCGAGCCAGTGTTCCACCAATGATCCCTCTCATAGGAACAGCTCCTCTTATGCCTATGCCAGGTGCACTGGGCACCGGTCCAATTGTCATTCAACCACCCCTTCCAATGGCACCACCACTGCCTGTAATACCTTCTCATCCTCATGATCAAGGAGTGGTAAGGTCCCCAAGTTCTCACCACTCTCGTCACTCACCACATACTTATCATTCTCCACAAGCGGAGCAGTTCGCTCAGCCATACTGTGAGCATCCAATAACTCCTCAAGGTTTGCCTTCTATTTATGCTCATCCTGAACCCACAGTTGTGACCATGCTGGTGTGGACATATGGCTATGACTCCGACGACCAGTAATAGTCTGCTCCATGGACTTGAAGAGAAAGTAGCCAACATTCCGCTGATGCCTGTTCCCCCGCCCTGCAATACTGAGGAGCACACCATGATCGAGTCCATGAGGATGGCCACCCAGCATGCGAAGCAAGGATTCACACACTAGAAGAGGAGCTCAATCGTATTTGTGCAGAACCCAATAAGAATTTTCTCGCCATTAGGATACCCATGACTTCTTTCTCCCTCCCTGTGAGCCCACCCCCTTTACCTCCAGCCACATTACAGGCATCCATTTGGTTTCCATATGTAGTACACGACTTGACACTGTATCTCACTGTCGGTAAATACCGAAATTTTCAAATGTCATTTTCGAGACCTCGGTCCTTCTAAACCATGTTCTCTGATTTTTTCCGAGTTGAATGGCATTTGTTTCATTGAATTCTGATCATTTGTTGAGGAGATATGGGCGACCGAAGTTCGGTATTTTTTTTGTGACAAAAAAGTCACGTGGACAACTTGCCTGAAATAGACAGTAATTGGGTGATCGTAGGGTCATATGGGGGGAAGGGTTCCATCAGAGGGTTTTTCAAATACTGAGGCAAACTCAGCAAATTCTGGGGGGAGGACTGCCTTTGGCTTGTTCCTTTCCTCTTTCTGGGCAAGCTCTGTTGCCAGATTGAGTTTTCTTACCCATTTGTTGTTCAGGGCGATCAGGGTCGCAGCCTTCACAAAACAGTTTATGAACATACAGTTGTATGCTCTAGTTGTGAAGGCATCAGGCTCTTCATGGTCAAGGTAGATGTTGACCCCTTTTCTTTCAAGAGGTTCAAGGAGGGATTCCTCAGGAAACTCCTCAGGTGGAGGAGCAAGGATTCAGAGTGCTGCAACATTGGTTGACTCGTCAATGGTCAACATTCCACTTTGCCAGTTCACGGTGGGGTTGTTTCTTTGCAACCATGGGATGCTGAGGATGGCATTTTCTGACCCACAGTTCATCACATAGAACTTCTCTTTGTGGGTTATTCCTTGTATTTTGACAAACAAGGTGGCAGTAAACAGGATGCACCCTTTTTCACTCAGGGATCTGTCAGCATTGGTGACTGAAACAGGTCTGGGGAGTCGTTCAGTGGGGAGTTTGTTCTTTCAGAAAATGTCCAGTCGATGCAAGATATTTCTGCCCCAGAATCTACTAGCGTGGTGGTGTTGATGACTTGTTCTCCAGTGGCTCTCGTGAAAATGGAAACAGGGATTTTCATAACTCTCTCAGGGAGAGAAGATATTTTTACAGGAGAGGCCACATACGAGATATACTGTTCAGGGGTTCCAGGCATCAACTCTGGTTCCCCATTCAAAAACCCTTTCCAAGGAATTTGGTCAGTTTGACCAGGGCCACGGAGGCTTCATCTTCATCGTCTGATTCTTCCTTCTTCACCTGCTTTACCTTTTTTGCAGGGGTCTTGTTTCAGCTAGGGCAGTCTCAGGACATGTGTCCCTTTTCTCTGCACCCAAAGCACAAGCCATTTTTGAGATGGTGATCTCTTTCTTCTTTTGAGAGTTTGACTGCATCAATGTCCATAGCATTGGGGTCTCTCTCCTCCTGGTGTCAGAACCTGGGTCGGGGATAGGACTTCCCTTTTCCCTTGTTGTCAACTCTTCCTGTAATGGCATGTGCTTTCTGCCATTGGTTCTCGAAGTGCATGGCCTTCTCATACCATTCCTTGATTTTGGTGGGAACTTTGTCCATCCTGTAGATTCGGTGGACGAGGGCAGGTTTGAGTCCTGTGGTGAAGAACTCAACAAGGGCTGCATCTTCTTTGATGCCACTGCGAGTAGTGGCAGTTCTGAATTCGGAAATGTATTCTTCAATTGACCCTTTTTGTTTCAGGGTTCTGATCTTGGCAATGGCAGCGCCAGCAGTGTCAGCTGGGGTGAACGCTGCCTTGAAGTCCTTCTCAAAGTCTTTCATTGTCCCAAAGCTGGGATTCTGCTTCTCCAGGGCTGCCTGGTAGAAAGTCATTGCCCATGCTTGGGCTACCCCCTTCTTCATGTGAGAGAGGGCATATGTGACACATTTATCATCATTGTCGTAGACGTCCTGGTTGATTAGAAGGTATGCCTTAACTGAGTAAAGCCAAGACATAGTGGTTTCATGGCTACCATCATATTCAAATGGCATGCCGATCTTCAGTTCAGTGGGTCTAGCTGGAGCGATGGTTGTTCCACCCTTCGACAATCCTAGGCCAAGGCCACCAGATCCAGATCCTGACATGGTAAACAGGCTTCCAGGTTTAAGGCGAGGTTGAGAGGTGAGGGGATGGGGGGATCCTAAAGAGGATAGTACGTTCTGGAGGGTGTTCTGAAGGAAGCCTGTGTCGTCCTCAGATGGTGAGGGGTTTGGGTCAGTTGGGGTGTGTGCTTCAATGGCACTATGTTCAGTGTCTGAGCTTGACGACTCAGGTTTGGGTTCACATGGTTCAAGTGGGCTTGCCCACAATCTGTTCCTTCGAGGGAAAATGGTGTCTCACTAAACAGTGGACAGTCAGGCACAATGGCTGGGGTGTAGACTAGAGCTTTTGTTATGCTAAGACCAAAGTCTGTAATGTAGGTCAAGCCCAAGTAGTCGTTCTACGATGCGACGATTGTAACCTTCTGTCTGAAGGATTTATCGTAGTTCTGAGTGAGAGCTGGGAAGCTCAAGTTTGAAGTTCTGAGGAACTAGCCAGTAGATTGGGCAGCTCTAGTCTGAGGGTCTACTCTAGACTAGAGGCAACTATATATAGTACAGAGAGGGAGGCCTCAAGGCGACCTCATGTAGCTAGAGAGATAAAGGCCATTGGCCAGAGTCCTACATGTGTTGAACATGTGTCGAGAGAGGATACTGCTATTGGCTGAGCCAAAGCATGAGTCAAAGGAACAGAAAAGAAAGGCATAGAACAAAGCCAACAGTATCAAGCAGTCGAGAGGAGAAAGAAAGTCCCATGGCAAGGCATGAATTGTAACAGTGTGCATCAAGAGTTTTTTTATTTACTTGAACTGTACATTGATTCTTTTGGAATTGCAGACCAATGATGGAAAGAAAGTAAGGGTTGACAAGGATGTGGACCAAGAATTGGGATTAGCATCTTCAATGACGACCAAGGGGATTCGTCCTGAGATGCCGATGTTCACTATTGTATTGTTCAAAATATTATCTTCCTTGTTGCTTGACTCATGCCTCCTTGGGCAGGCATCTCAATGACTTTGTCAGTGGTGCAGCAACTTTGGATCCACTGTAATTACTGTTGTTTCTCACTTTCTGGTTTCAGATTTAAATTCTGCTGTGCCATCTCTCCCTGAGGTCTGGTCAAAGTGTTCTAAGCTGTTGGACAAGTTGGCATTTTCATATTCAGACCAAGAAACTCTTGACCCAATCCTTGTGGGAGCAACTATCCTCACACCAGGCAGTAAGCAGGTGATCTCAGAGGAAGGGACTGTTCAATCTGAAGAGAAAGATACTGCCACCTTAATAATCACTAATCTCTGTAAGTCATACCATTGTTTATGCACACTACTAACAACTAGTTGATAGGACCCCACCTTTTGGATCTTGCATTCAACACTGTTTTTCTGTTATATTTGCATGTCCTCTTCACTTCCCTCCCCCGCCTTGCTCATTAGTAGCAACTACAATCCTTTGATTAATTAGGTCTTTTGACTAATTGTGTCCTTTTCACTGTCAACCTGTTCGAGTTGCTTGTCACATTCATTTTAGGACACACATTTGTTTGGCACTGCACTTTATAATGAATGCATTGCATTTCATTCGCTACCTGCAGGGTGAACATTGAAAGAATAGTGAAAATAGTGAAAATTAGTGCTAACAATGCTATGATTGATGACAAGTTGAAGTAGTAGAAATGGTCCAGGAATAGTTGAAATAGTTGAAAATAGTCCAAAGAATAGTAAATTTAGCAAACAAATCTAGGGGTACTGAGTACCCCACCAAGAAGTGTGGCTACTGTTCTGTACAAGTCCAAATCAGCTTCACCCAACTCCAAATGTGCAATGCTTAAGTGCAAGGTCGATGATGATGGATTCCAACTGCAGTACCAGAATATGGTATGCCAGCAGCAAAGGAGCTTGCTCTTGGTGTATGTGAGAGCACTCATGGTCATGTGATAGGGTCAGTTGCATAGAGACGCATTGTGTCCCCATCCTCTAAGCTTTAGAATGGCCCAGACGAAGCAGACGGCCAAGAAGTGTGTGTCAGGTCGTGCTAAACCTGCACAACTTGCAGGTCACAAGAGACCTTAGATGTCTTCAACTGCAAGCTTCACACCAAGTTCACTAAGTCCCCTTTCCTCATGCCTGCCCTCCCCAGACCTTCAGCCAACAACAATCCCCAATCAATCAAATAGAGTATGTGTGTGGTCCCCATGTGGTTCCTCAAGCTAACATATTACAGTTCTGTTATCTCTGCCATGACAGTGGACGTACCATTGCATGTTCTAACAGCCCATGTCCCCATGTGGTGTGTGATGTCTGCATCACCATACCAGAGTCTATTGCAAATAAGATCAGTTCTCCAGAAATCATTTTTAAGTGCCCTGCATGCCATGAGAAGGAGGAATGCACAGCCTGCTCCAAACCCATGCTGTACTTTGTATGTCTGCTCTCATATTCTATGCTAGCACTAATGTTCTTGAAGCCATTTACACAGACTGTTCAGGGGAATACTGTTCTCGCATCCAATGAGCCAACATTTATCAACAGCATGTGTGAAAGAGCTTCTAAATCTCAGGTATGTGGGGGACCTATCCTCATCATCCACTTTGTTTATATGGGGTTGAATGCAAGAGGCGGTGTCCCCCATGTCCTTAATGTGGCATTGGAGGAGTATTACTCAGAGAATAATTTACACTACTTGGAGGTTGTCTTCGACTTTGGCACAAGTCGTAAACTTTGTCTTTGGTGGTCTGAAGCTGAGAGTCTGGCAGCTACAATCGGTGAAGATATCTTCCAACAGAAGATTTTTTTAATCTCTGTACACAGCGAAGTAACACATGGTGACCTATTTGCAGGGAAGGAAGGGGACGGGAGTGATGTGGCAGTAAGGCCAGAGGAGGTGAGTGCATGGTTTGGCTGTTCACTGATTGAGTCTCATTCATACAGTTCATGAATTATTTGTTCTTGGGCAGTCTTCAGCCCCTTGTCAGTGATGCTACCATTTTTATGCTGTCATGTGGACTGCTCGTTGCATCCTTGGAATCCATTTGCAGCTTGAAGAAAGCACTACTTGAGTACACCATATCTTTTTTGCAGTGGTGATTCCCATCTGAGACTTAGCAATAGGCTGAGACCCATGTATACAGTTGCATTTGGTGCAAATCATTTTATCAGTGCAGTCATTAAGTCGTTTATTGTTGCATTTGGTGTTCGAGTCATCATTCAAGGCCATGATCTTGGAGAGGTCTTCAAAGACCTGCTTGATGTTTCCATTGAGCTCCCCATGCATACTGATGCATATATATTCCATGTGAAAGAACAAATGGCTGCCAGCACCCCCAGTAGCACTATCCAAGTAAGTGGTACTTGCTATATGTGGTTCCACTCCCATTGCTGCCCATGGGGGAACCCCCTCCCAATGAGCTGTCCAAACTGCAGTTCCATCTGCTGGTGGTCACCGTCAAAGTGAGGTCAAGATGAATCTGGCATGCCTGGGCGCATCAACACATGCCAATCTCCAACATGTGGCTTCAAATTATTCTCATATCAACCTCAAACTCCCTACAAGATCATGAAAACCAAAGCCAAAGATAACGAGGCGAAGGGGTGGATTAAACAGATGGGAATATAGAAAGACTGGTTTGATTGATTTGCATCATCTGATGTTACTGCTGTATATGACCTCAATTTTAATTTGCAATGCTCCATAACACTTTGACTGTCCAGCTTGCCAGTTGCATGCAATTTTCTTCCATAGATCGGTAGCTACTACGTGTGACTCAGTGTGACAAGTGCTGGTTCAGGGCAGTAGTCACAATGAAGATGCAACAGTGTGTGACAACATACTTTACACTTGTGTAAAAGTACAAGCATGGATTTCATACCATACATGCTCAAGCTACTTGTGCATAATACTAATGGTACATTTATTTGACCCAGACCTCCCATTCCCATCTTTCAAGACATCAAGTATAGCTTGGAGTAGATCTGTCTGTTTGTTTAGCAACTTTGTGTAGAAAAGGGCTGTAGGCAGCCTCAGTAGTGACTCAACTACTAAATATATTAGTGTACCTGTAGGCAGCTACAGGTCATCAGTAAGTAAGTACTGGTAAAGAATATATGTGCTTACCCTCAGTAGTGACTCAACTACTGAGGAAAGAGTACCAAAAACTGTACTACTAAGTGCGCTCTAAGCACTTATGTAAGCAAGTAAAAACTCGCACCAAATGTACATCACACAGGGGTGATTCAATCTCCAACACTTTGTTCAAGCTCAGTTCATTACACCTTGGTATGTCAAAGTGTCCCCGAACTACCACTTCAATTCGACTTGGTCCAGCTTGTGGCAACACTAGTGGGATGGGATAAATTCAGCTGATTATGCTACAAAAGGTAGCTCAGCCACACTAACAGATGTAAATACCTCGCAAGCCAGAAGACACATGATGAACTTGCTACCCCCTTGTGTCATCTTGGCCGAGACCCAGGTCCCACATTTTTATCTTGGCACTTTTATTTGTGCACTTGCTGATTTCTACATGTGGCTGTTTTGCACATGAAGCCAACAATGGGTGACCTTGCTCACTTGCTGCAAGCAAGGTGACTCTATCTGCAGCTGGTTCTTTCTGTCTCCTTGGCAGCTCCAACTAGACCATCTGATCCTCCTTGTGAACCCAGTTCACTGCACACTTTTTACATCTATACTAATGTCAAGGTGCAGGAAGATATATTAATCCTCAGAGTTTTCAGACTCCCTGACACTCTTGTCTTTGTCCTCCACTTGAGTGAAGCTTCCCTCCAGCCACACTGTGATGTGCTCCCATGCAGCCTGATATGTATCCATTTTTCTAAGCATCACATAGCAGTCAATTGGTGTGCCTACAGATTCTCACAGCTCTGCAATCATGTCCACCAGTACACATAGCATTAGGGATGTGGCAATTGTGATGGTCTCCAATGAAGGCAGCAAGAGAATAAGTTCCTTGCCTTGCTTCTGCGCTTCATGAGCGCCTTTCGCATTCCAATACAGGTTTTTTAGAATACATGGGACTGGGTAGTTGCCAAGGTCCAGGCAGGACACCTTGTTTAGGCGCTCAAAAAGGTACACCCACATCTCTCCCATTACCTTTCTGTGGGCGGCCTTGCTAAGACTAATTTCAAGTCTTTCAGTGCTATGCACAGATGGCATGTCTGCAAGCTTTCACAGGATGCATTCCAAAGTTGGGCCATCATTCACCTGCAGTACCAGAATTCAGCAGAGTGCACCAGCTTGGTTACTACAGAGCGAAATCCATAAATTTCCCTTCTGGTGTAACATGGTGAAAATGTTATATGGGTCATGTGGTGCTATCCCACTGATACTGATCATGAGCACAGTTGATGTGAGCAGAGGTGCATCACCAGCTTTGTCTGTGGTATTGCACTCAACATCAAGCTCGACAAGTGCCAGTGCCTCAACTCCATTCAAGAAGCCAGAGCAGAACCGGATGCCCACTTGGAGATCTAGAGTTTGCAGCACTGGGAGCACAGTGGTGGATGTAACCCATTCCATGAGTAGGTTTTCATTGACTGCTTTCAAGACATTATGTAACTTCAGCTCCTGCAGCGAGGTAATTGACCCAAGGGTAGCGAGTAGTTTGGAAATCAACAGCATGTGTGGTGTGTCACTTTCTCTGGGGTAGTGAATGTGCAAAACTGACAACTTGATGGAATGAACAAGTCCAGATTTTAGGACATCCCAACCAAAAGGGAAATTTTCAAGCACCAAATGCTCCAGATTCGGAGCACTAAGGGCTAGAAGCTCATCTGGGAGTACTTTGTCATTGTCTAGGAGGCCCTGCCAGTTTTGACCACAGAGGGAGAGGACACAGAGTCAAGGGGCTTTGCTGCCATCGAAAGCCTAAAGGTACAAAACTGAAAAATTTGCAAATGTATGGCATCAGCAAAACCATTTGTGACTGTGCAGTGCTGTACAGCCACCACAGAGTGCCACAGTGTGACAGGAAGGTCCCCCTCTGTACAGAGCTGCACAGTGGTTCACAACTCATTAACTACTACATTTCAGACCAAAAAAATATTTTTGTATGAATGTACATGTCCTATATTCATGGCTGCATACATTAGAAGTGCAAAAAATAGTGTATTTAAAGCTGTATTTGATCTAGAAAATTGGACTGTGACACTGTAGTGACTGTGACCCTGTCCCAAAAAGACTGTTTTGCTGATGGGACATGGTGCATCGATCTCCAGTGTTTCGAATCTCCAGAACTGATTGGCTATGCTCAATAGGTTCGCATACACCACATCCCTGTGGAAGTCTTGATGGCTGATACAGATAGTGAGAGGCAGGTGCACTGTGTGCTAGTGTTGCCATGACTCTGGCTCATAGCCAACTCAAGTCATAGCCAAGCATGTGACTTAGCCAGACTGCATGAAGTCAAGCCGTAATTATGATAGCTGACTCAGTCAGCTTGGCTAGTCATGACTTCTGACTCAGAGTCAGCTGACTGGTAGGGATTGTAGACTATCACTCAAGCTGAAGTCCGTTATACTATAAACTACTGTCACACACATTATAGTGATGACCAGGTACCTGTTGGGGGTTCAGGCATGGCACGAGTACGAGTTGGGGCATGGCTATGGCCCCTTATCCTTAGTACACAGAAAATTCTGTGCACAAGCACCTCATCAGATGGGCTGTATCTCCACCATTTTTTGACTGTGGATTTTGCCACTTTACAGAATCATACTACTAGGTTATAGCTTCAAAATGATACCAATTTCATCATCACACTCTTTGCTGTTCCCAAAATATTCCATATGTTGTTTGAAGCTGTGTACAGCATAGAGGAGGAAAGTCGCCAAATGATAACTGCTGATGCAATCAACATGAAACCAAAGCAAACAGTAGAGGGAATCATGGAAAAAATGTGGAAAAAACAACTGACCGAATCCGCACAGCCAGTCCCAAGATATTGGCAAAACTGCCCTGAGATACCTCTACTCACAAAAATCCAAATTTCTCCACAGCAGCTGCACCAACCAGGACAAAAGGCACATCATTCGAAAGCGCGGATCGAGTAGTATGATATCCCAGAAAAGCGAGAGGCCTGGAAAAGAACCGAGGGAGGTGTGACATGGACAAATCGTGGGGTAGTGAGATGGGGGGGAAGAGGAGGCTGCCAGGCAAACACTGCTGGCGCAATTGATCTGAAACCATAAGTGATAGTAGGGTGCACCTGGGACGACATGGAGAAAAAGGGATCATACTGATCAGTGCATCCAGTGCCGAGATATCTGCCAAGTTGTCTCCCACCCCTCTGTACATGAAAAACACACATATCTCCCCAGCCACTGAGCATGTCACCATGAAAAGGCATCACCAGATAGGTGTGAATGAGCAGTACCATCATGCAAAAAAGCGAGAGGCATGGCACAAAAACGAGTGAGATATGCGATCCTGACCTCCCCACCCTGCTTAGATGCAAAAACTCAAATAACTCCGGAACTGCGAATGCGTGCGCGACATCTCACATAGTATCTGGTAGGTTTCATCCAGTAGATTCATGTATGAAAAATGCGAACGATTCGGTGCAGAATTGCATGAGTTAGGTGCCAAGTACAGTAGGGAGTAGGAGGGCAGCATTGCATTGGTGAGGAACCACTGGGCAGAATTCTATGAAGCTCAGGGAGGTGGTAGAGAGGTGCATGGAGAGTTAGGAGAATGAGGAAATAGGAAAAATGGCACACCCGTCCCCAAGATATTCTCAAGACCGTCTCCTACTCCCCTGTACACGAAAAACTCCCATATCTCCACAACCAATGAGCGCGTCACCATGAAACAGGTATCACCAGGTAGCTGTGAACATGTAGAACCACCATGCGAGAAAGCGAGAGGCCCGGCGCGAAAACGAGCGAGATACAGGATCCTGACCTCCCTACCCTGTTCCGACACAAACACTCAAATAACTCTAGAACCATGAATGCGCGCGCTACGTCTTGTATATCATCTGGTAGATGTCGTCCAGTAGAGTCACATCTGAGAAAATCGAGCGATTCGGTCAAGAATTGCAAGAGCTATGGTCAAACCACAGTAAGGGGGGAGGAGGGCAGCATGGCATTGGTGAGGAACCGCTAGGTGGAATCCTATGAAACTTCAGGTGGTGATAGGGACGCGCAAGGAGAGTTGGGAGAACAAGGAACCGGAGAAAACGGTGCACCCAATCCTGAGATATTCCAAATTTTGTCCTACAGAACCTTTCTCCAGAAGATGGGGTATATCTCTGGATGCACTGAGGCAATTATGATGGAAAATATACCATTGAGAAGGTCTTGTCGAGTAGAACATGAATCCCAATTTACAAGAGGGACGGATGAGTGGTCGTCAAGATGTCAAGTCAACAGACTCGGCCAGGGGAGACTCCAAGAACAAAACATTTATAAGGAGAGGAAATAAAATACAATAAAAGAAACCTTGAGCAATGAAAGTGACCCTATATCAACTCAGTATGCTCTATGGGATTTCTAGATACAAAGCTGCCATGATATGCTGTGGAGTCGACTTCAAGCTGACAATGGTCGACTCAAAGTCAGTTTGGGCTCACCTGTGACTTTAGCCAGTTGCATCGACTAACCAGACTTAGTTGAGTCGGGATTTATAAGAAGTCGGGTTGCTGACAGTTGAGTTCCTTGCTTAGTCATGGGAAACCGGGTCACACCGAGTCAAGCCGAGTCGTGGCAACACTACTGTGTGCCTAAGCATCTCGAACATCCAATTTGGATTGACTGAAAGACTCAGTGCTTTGCACCAAAGCAGGGGCACCCCCAATGCAACTTTCCACCACTCCTGACAGACTTGGCTGACAGACCTGAGCCCCATGCTACCCTGCAAGTTGATAACCACAGAGAAAATTATTTCCAGGATATCTCGGTTGGTGCGTGTGGCTAGAATATGTTTGTTTCTCTCTTGCACAACCAGCAGAGTGGTTGTGGAGAGGTTGGCTAAGACTCTGTCAAGCTCTGCCAATGTCACACTTTCCAGTATAGCAGCCAGTCATCAGGAAATTAACAAAGGTGCTTTTTTGACTTCTGACACTTTTCTAATGTCATGAAAGCTCGGAAAGGTACAAAAGCTTATATAAGCATCCAAAGCTGAGCTAACCGAAACTTTAATTATAAGTAGGTACCATTCATAAGCTACGAAGTGCTCGAAGCACCATGCTCTAGGGAAAGCAATCTGCTCACGCTGAAAGCTCAAAAAGGTAGAACCAAAAAATGACATTTTTTATAGTAGTCACTACTAGTAATACGGTCACTGTTGCTACAAAATCAGAATGCAATCTCGAATGCATGATGATCTGCAAACCTGTTGACGTAGAAAGATCTGAAAATGTCATACAAAACATTTGGGTGGATTCCGCGAGGGATGTCTGATGTACCATAAACTGGGATGAGGTGCGCAGCCCAAAAAATTGTGTCAATATGGATGACTGCTAGGTTGCGCTGATGATTCGCTGTGAAGCTCGGTCTGACTACCCACATCCCAGTGTCTTCATCAGCACAGTCTCCATGTCGATCAAACCACCAGACAAGAGCACAGCGGTAGACTGTCTGCCGAAAAGTAAAGGAGAAAAAACAATGTATGCAAGCGATGTCCATTCCCCGCATCCCATCTTGGTCTGGATCAGTGATAATAAATGCGCAGTCATTTCATGGGCCTTCATTTCTCCAGTTCAATGCCGCACATATATATTCATGGCACATACCACCAGTACCACATAAGTCACTTGGGGCATAAAACGTCGAAGAGGTGGAGGAGAAAATCGATATTTTTCCTTCATAGAAGGGACATTCCAGAAGTGGGACCTCAGAAGGATGACGTGGATCGTTGGGATGGAGCTGGATAAAAAGGAATGCTCGAACGAGGTGAGTGAGCAATGGGATTGAGAGCTCATGTGCCAAAGCGGGGATATTCTTGGCTCGCTTTCGTTCTAGTTGATGTTAGCGTGCTGAAATGTGATGAATTGGTTCAACTCATGAGGTGTCCTCGCCAGTAGAACATGCGCTTCCACACGTGGTCCTGCTACCTCTTCGGAATCTCCAGGGTCGTCAATATGGCTGGCTGACTTCTCGGCCACATGCTCTTCTGTGTCGCACTCCAAGTCAATGTTTGTGGTATCTCGTGGGCCATCCTTGAGTCGATTGTGCTCAACTTCCAGTGCTTTGCGTCAGCCTTGGCTAAAAATGTTTGAATGTCACAGATGCTTACCGAGTGCATTGAGAAGAGCGGATACCCCAGCAGCGGAAGAGAGCATGCCTCGAGCAGAAAAATCAGTACGGGCTGATGCAAGCTTATCCAGTTGCTGGTTGATAATAAGCATCTGTCCCAATGCTTTGAAATGGCTCGTATGCTGGTAAGGCTTCTTCACCACCTTGATATGCTTCGACTCTGTAATGGATGAGCATAGACCATTCGGGGCACCAAACAATTTGATAAGGTCGTGGTAATGCTTGAGCAAGTGTTGTCGTGGGAGAGAAAAGGTTAAGACGACACCAGTAGTCTTGAAAACTTCATGATAGTGATGAAAATGGTCCAGCGAGTCATTGATGAGATCGAGGTCACTCTCCATGATGACACTCTTGTGGACAAGATAACAGAACTCGAGGAATGCACGGAACGTGCGTACTACAGCTTGGGGGACATGGCCTTCAATGGCTGGCAGATAGACCTACCAAGAGTATTAGACACCGTGATGAAGTCCCATATGATGACTAGTAAAATATCATACCTTCATCAAAGCTTTTGAGTCATCCCCAGTCCACTGTTTAAAATGGTGACCTTCAGGGAAGCGACGGAGTCCAGGAAACGGAGTGACAGCTGCTATTCTGTTGTTAGTATTAGTAAGCTATGAGCGGTATTAGCACTGAGAGGAACACACCTTCGATCTATGTCATCCAAGATTTTCTCCGCCTGTTTTTTGCCATGCTTAAGGATCAAGTACTTTTCTACCCACTCAACCAGGTGATCCTTGAATGCACCTTTTATAATTTGATGTAGGATGTCCGGTGATAGAAGGCTGTAAATGTCTGCTCGAGGAAAATCGTTGGTGAAAGGCTGCCTCAAGTATGTCAATATCCGCATACACAAACTCTGAAAAAGTAGGTGATACTCACAATGATGTCACCCACAATCCTGTACTCATCCCACAGGTCCAACAGGTCAAACTCTGCAATGAGAGCATCAGCATGTTTTCGTGACCTATTTAACGCATCCCCGTCAAGGTTGCCTTGCATAGCGAGACACCTAGTGAGAGAAGGAAAGGTCAGCAGAATAAAAGAATGATACTACGGATCTTACCTTGCGCACCAGTTTCGGACTATGCATGCTAGTAGCGCCTGCTCTTCATAGTCGGCAATGTAAGGGCCAAGTCCATAGACAACCTGGCGGTAGTGGTGGTCACCAAAGCGAACATGATCTGGCCTTGTCATATACGGCTTGAGGATGCTGAGTATGCGAGAGAGGGAAACATGGAATAATTGTTGGCAGAACTTGCGGAATGGTGCCGTGTGTGCAAACTCCCGAGTAGCTAATCACAGACAACTGGTAAATGATACGATCATCACAGAAAGTATAGTATTACCTTACTTTTTGGAATGGCAAGGAATGCGATGAGGGAAACCCCATGGCGGTGAGCACAGTGCATGTTGTTGTGGATGTTCCCTATCGACAAGTAGAGAGGATAGTAATCATGCTGACCCGTGGCAACAGAAATGGTGGTCTTGTCACTACCAAGGATGATGGGGACAAACGTTGACCCCTTGCATTCCGGGTGATCATTAGCAATGATGTCCTTTGAAACACTGTAAGCACGAGTGACCTGGCCAAAAAGAAAGAAAGAAATACATACAGCCTGATCCCACACCCAGTCACCAGACATGAAGTCTTGAAAGCGACGTTTGCCACTCTTCGAATCATATTCACAGTAAGGTCTATAATCCATCTGGGCAGCGAGGTCTGGATTGCTCAGCATGTTGTGGATAGTTTCTAGTGGGCAGTGAAACAAGATGTCAAACTGGGCTTGCATCCATGGTGCTGGCTTGTCAAGGTTCTGGGAGTACTTGATAGAAAAATTCTGCCATTTCACATCACCTAAACATGTTCTGTCAATGGTACTGTACAAGTCCTTGTAACACGTGAAGAGCAGCTGTGGCTGTCCCCCTGCCTCAACTAGTGATGCAGCCCACAGGTCGAGTAGCATGTTGATATGGTCTGCGGGCATCTGGTTCTGGGTATAGAGAAAATCGGCAAGCTCGAATCCAAGTTGACTGGAGTAAGGGAACCAGTCATCCAGTGACTTCGGTTTGGGTGGTTGCGGAGGGGTACCGCATGGAAGAGGCTGAGCATTGATACCACACGGAATTCCTGAAGACAAAGTGAATACAGATACAGGGTGAGATGCAGATGACATACCCATTAGGATGGGGTGGTAATTGCGGAAGACTGGGTTGCCTGACCCAAAAAACTCACTGTCAAATTCATCATTGGTCGAAGGAGTTTGTGCACGGCTCTCAGTTTCATTAAGGGCATCTCCCCAGTGGTCTTCAGCGGGCTCCAGGCGAGCATGACAAGTGGGCAGTGTAACTTGGGGAGCAGGAGTCGGCGGGGGGAAGAATGGATGTTTTGCATGGTGGTGTTGAGTGAGGCCAGACTGGTTTTTGAACCATCGGTTACAGCCCAGTGCACTACAAGGGTAGCGCAGCTGGATGCCACGATGGACAGTCGGATCAGAAGTACGGTGATTCATAGCCATAGCAGGAAGGGGGAGTGGAGAACTGGTGGAGAATGGAGGATGGAGGGAGGCTAGGATTGGGATTGGGAGCCGAAGATCAGACCGTTGTGCAGACCTGGCTGGACATGCCAGAATTCAACAGGGTCAATGACAGGCTGGCTACTTAGACTGAAAATTTAGAACAAACCTTCAGAAAATTTTCGCCTCTCTCCCTTCACCTCGACATTCCTTACCATGGCCAGAAGTGCCAGAGCTCCCACTCCATTCAGCATCACCGTCCCAGACGATGAAGGGGCACCTGCACCTCCTTCCCCTCATAGAACTCGGCCTGCCAATGCAACAGCCAAACCTGGGCTGCCTGACAAGCCTGCCCCACGAAGGACTCCAGCACAGAAGGAGGCTGACAAACAGCATGCTCAGCACGTAAAGGAGGTCAAGAAAGCCAGTATGGAGAAAGCTTACCAGCGACTGGGCAACCTGGAAGAGGAAATGGCAGCGTCACAAGCCATTGTGAAGGGTGAGTGGGTGCCTGTGTGACCCAACCCTCGTCCTGTGGCAAGTAAAAATAAAGCCCCATTGCATAGGGAAGGAGCAGGGTCAGTATTTCCACAGTAGTATGTCGACTTGGACTCACCCATGTAACCAGTTTACCTAGGACTGGGTGATCTGGAGGACGAAGTGACAGTGGTGCCAGCCACTGTGAAAGGCAGCCAGGCACCCTGTGCGACCCAAGCCTCGCCTTGTACCTCGTCCCGTGGTGGATAGAGATGAACCCCAGGAGGATGGGGAAGGAAAAGGTCAGTATTTGTATGGCACGTCGACTTGGACACACCTTTACAATGTGTACACAGCTGAGGTCACCAGAACTAGCAAGCCTCTCAGGGTAAAGTCTGCTGATCATGGTGATTCAAGTGTCAGGCTTCGAGATGCCATAAACAAGGCATGGCCAAAGAAGCAAAAGGAGGCTGCAAGTGGATTGATGTGTAAGGGCATGCGAGGTAATTCGGATGAAACCATGTTGTAAGTCCTGCTCCACTCCCACCCCTAGTGGCTGCTCAATTGCGATGTTACTCCTCACTGACTCCACTGTCTTTTTCCTCAATCGGATTTGGGAGCATAGACTCGATGACAAGAAAGTTTTACTTGCCAGACGGGTCAAAAATTGGGCGAGCGTTGTCAATACAAAGGCCACACCCACTAGTCACCATTCCAACCCAGCTGCCCCACTTCCAAGCCATTCTTCTAAGGATGCCATGGAGCAGGACATTCTTGATGAAGAGAACGACAGTCAAGAACGTGGATATGCTATCCAGCATGGCACTTGGATCATGCCGGCTTCTGATGCAAGTACAGTTTGCTCACACTTCTTGTCACTCACGTGTCTACAGGTTGAGGTATATGACGAGTTGAACAGTGCCACTGGCACTGAAGAAGCAATGGCACATAAAACTCCAACTGCCATCCAGAATAGCACTCGGATCGCACCAGCTATTGACGTAAGTACAGTTTGATCATTGTTCTTATTAGTAGTCACATGCGTCAACAGGTTGATGGATATGGCGAGTTGAATGTTGCCACTCAAAGTCTCAAGCAGAAGCATGCTGCTGAAGACGATGGAGATACGGCCTCTGATTTTGAACTAGATACTGAGGTGGGAGACACTGAAGACCTCATGATGGATGGTCCCCGTACAACTGCTCAGGTTTGACCCAATTTTTCAAGTTGAATCTGCTGACATGCTCTTCTTATGCAGACATCTCTGATGGTGATAGAACCCACCCCATCAAAGACTACCAAGGCCAAAAAAGTAGTGCATCTGAAGTCCATTTCTATCTCTGCGAGTGGATCCTCAGTGGGCGGTGACGTCGCTGTTAGTCACTCTGACACCACACTGTCTACAAAGTTGAAAGGCAAGGCAATGAAACTAGACCTCCTGCCCCTTCTGCAAACGATCATGACTACAAATTTGCTAAGAATGTTCTTCCCTCCCTTTTACTTTGGTACGGAAACGAGGGCAATGTCTGGTCGATATCTGAAGAGGATATCATTCATGTCCTCAAGGCCATCATTCGGGTGGTGTATCCCATGTTTGACAGGTTTGACGAAATTCATCATGGCATGGCAATCTATGGACTGGTAAGTCACCTTGTTGTGATTGATGGTATGCTCACTTGTCATTGCAGACAATACAGAGGCTCACGCATTGGTGGCATAATTTTGCATCTACAGCGGTTGTTCTCATACTCGACTTCTTCAAGGAAAACACTGACCTCAACATCGAGACATTTTGTGACATTCTCCTGGAGGATCAAGCATTTGCATATGAAGACCTTGATACCAATGATTCAACCAAGGCCTTCCGCTCGTCCCTCGTACTCGAACTCCTCGGCACTGTGCATCTCCAGCAAGTTGATGGCTGGGTGGACGTTCCAGCACTCCAGCTAGTGGAGAAACAAGTTTGTGGCATCAAAGGGGCACTCGCAATGAGCACCGCTGTGGTAAGTGATGATAAATGTATATTTGTTTCACTTACAAAAAAAATACTAGCTCGAGCATGCTATCAAGGTCGTGCGTGAATACGCGATGAGTGGGGAGGAAACTATCACTGACCAGCTTGCTGGTATCCGCAGAAAAGGCAAGGCTGCAGTGAAGACCCCCCATTCTCTGAGCAAGGCCTCGGGGAAAGAGAGCTCGGCTACGAGCCAATTCTCACAGCTCAACTGGGGCGAGAAAACCAGTTTCTACCTCGCCTCCATCAGCAACCGAGATGCTCATGCCCTTCAAGAGATCGTCTCAATTGCTCGTGACATGTGTGCTGGAAATGATCTGCTGGTCAACAATGCCAACAATGAGTGTGGGTCTCTTGACCTGTGTGTGCTCATGTGTATGTTTTATTTCTTTTCGTCATGTATAATGTACTGAACGGGTATCTTAGAATGCCCCGGGGCACCATTTTTCATCAGGCTGCTAATCCCAAATGCTATTCCCTCACCCCACCTTCTTCAACTCAGTTCGCAGGTTTCGCATTTTTTGTTTTTGGATGTCCCCAGGTCGATTGTTCCTGTCGTATTCAACTATGGCCTCATCATTTGTTTCTCGTCTGCTTGTCGCTCAAGCTAGGTACAGTACTCAGTACTAGTATAGCAGCTCCTTTATACCCAATATTACTTTTGATACTTTTGAAAGTGAGTGCGACTTTGCGAAGCAGCAGGAAAGCTACAAAAAAGTTCCAAAAAAGGAATGAGATCTGCTTGAAAAAGCTCGAAGACACTTTTCACACACTTGGTAACATTGGTAGTAAAAGCAACCAAAAAGTGAATAGAAAGTGCGAGAAGCAACCTTGCACATTTCCTGATGCAGCTCATTGGGAGAGACAACAGAGGAGACTGAGGCATTCATGGAAGGTTCTGCAGATATTTGTGAGTACTGTTTGTGGACAATACAAGTGTGTTTCACTGACTTTTTGATGTTGTAGAGCACTACGTTGGCTAAAGGAAGTGAACTGAGGAGAAGTTGAAAGAGAAACAGAACTCTGTCTGGCTTGGATGAACAAAGAACATACCAGCATACTGTTTCTTTGTTACTCAGGCAGTCTACTCAGGCATAGCTAGTGTCAAGTAACAGAGTCACAGTTTTGGGGGTGCATTTCACACTGCTTGTAAAGCTTATGGGATAACTATACTTGTCATGGAAATCTAAGTCTATTCCAGTATCTGTTGGTAGCTAAATAATTGCCTAAGCCCTTGGGTATGGGCTACCCTATGTGCCCTCAGTTACCTCCACAGGTAGTGGTCCAGCAAATCGGCCTTCACTTGTGCTTCTCCCAAGTTGTTGGGAGTACTAGGGATGGCTGATGGTGGTCAGTGATGATGAGGTACTGGACAATAATGACTGAAAATACTGGCCAGACCAGGGATCAAACCTGGGTCCTCCCACTAGTACTGGGGTGCCTTACCACTAGGCTACCCGACCGTTCCTACCCTGTCTAGAGTGTGGATTCTCATCCCAACAGACAAGTCCATCTTGCTTGATTTGAGAGCCTTCTTGCATGGAAACCCACTCACAGCAATCCTCAGAATCGCACCATATCCACATCTGACACATATCGATACTCCTGATCCAATAAAAAAATATGTTGTCATTTTGGATATCATTCATAGTAGCTGGAGGGTGGTCAATTGGTGAGTCCCCTTGCGATTCAAACCAACAGTAATATCCCATCAAATCTCGGAACTTGTGACATCTTCATGGGGATATCTAAATGTGTGGTCAGTCAGAAGAAATGTAAGTCAGTTATCATTATCTCTTACTATCAGCTGCGGTGAGTCTGCACATGTTCTTTGGTCAGGAGTATCTACCGAGGAACCCCTGGGGACTTCGTCAGTGGCTATTTGCATGGTATATGTGGCCATGGGTAGTTACAGGGGTGCTGTGGAACTCTCTGATGGATCGGCACTGGCCAACCCTTGGGGTGACTGCAAGTCATCATGATCCCAGCTAGGTAGGAAACATGGTAAGCTGTGGTTTTCCAAATGAATTATAGGGCCTACTTCATGCATTCTGTACATGAAGTGAATGTTTGCAAAACTGTTGGTACCAGTGTAGCAGGTTGAGACACAACAGGAGACACAACTTGGTGACCATGTGGTTCTGCAATTATGACATGAGTGATCCCTCCACATCAGATTGGAGAACTATGGCGAAACAACCATCGCTGGGATGCCATGGGATGTTAGGTAGGATAAAGAACATGAGCCCAGGGCTGACAGCTCATAACAGCCAGCCAACTCAGCCAAGTGTGTAAGACTGTGACATTTGTCTATTCAACTCAGAGCTATTGTTCCTGTAGCTCTGCTGTAGAGATTACTAATAAATGAGTAGGGAAATGGATCTAAAGGCTAGTTAGACCAATAGGGACCCTGCTGTAGAGGAGAACTAGTAGAGAAAATATGAAAAGAAACTGGAAACACTCAGCTGAAAACCTAACACAGACTCTGCTCAATCCCACCACTCTAGGACTCCCCTAGAGCTGTCCTGACTTCACTCTCAAAGGCAGAAAACAGAAAAGACTGCCACAGGCTGGTCACACCAGCCTGTGCTCTCCAGCCTCTATAGTGGTGATTGTTTTTTAACTACTACAAACTCGAGTCCAAGTCCAACCTTGCTTACTAATCAGCCACTCGCCTCGCACCTAAGTCCCAACCCAAGGTACAAAACGGGGATCAAGCCCCTTAGAAAAACCAAACAAACCCTCAACCACTCTCTTACCACTCAATATCCTACTAGGGAGTACTCTCTCCCTACATCCGAGGGGGTCTTCGAATCTTGACTGTCCTCAGTCACTTCCCCTACCCAGGGACTTAGGAAAGGGAAGGAGGAGGGCAGGACAGGGCTTCGCCACTTATCCAACATCAATTCGAGGGCTCGGAACGAGGCACGAAGCCTTTTCGAAGGGGTCGAGGGTCACGAGCAAGTTTACACTGCTCTCGAAGGGCTCGAGGGGAGACACGAGGGTCTCGAGGGTCTCGAGCAGACTCAAAGGGGGGCTCAAAGGAAGGCTCAAAGCCTGTTCGAAGGCAGAAAAGGGTCTCGAGTCTCAATATATACCTGAAAACGAACTATTAGACTTGTATACATACACTTCATGCACTCGAGGTGCCCGTGGTATCTCGACGTTGTCCTTTAGACAGTAAACCACAAGTAGAATATATATATAACATGAAATAAAATCAAACCTATCCCCCTTTTCAAGGGGGGGTGACGAAGGTGGTAGGTTGGTGTCCACTAGGGTAGCAGCACTCGACTGGGCTGCCCCTGAGGGCTATCTCGAAACTTCGAATCAAATACTGTAAAATTTTGTCAGTAGTGTATGTACCTCTCACACCCAAGTGTGCTATCGTCCTCATAGTGCCCTTAAGGCCAATAGCTTAGCTCGCACGAGCTAATGTATGTACTAAAGTAAAATGAACAAGGGATGGCGCACCGAGTTCCCACTGCCTATCTCCACTGTGATCCCTACCTCTCCTTCGACAGCTGAAGTATTACAGTGGTGGCCGAAGGGTCACTTCGAGACCACCAACCTCCTCAAGGGTTCGCTCGAGGCTCGGGCTCGTGATCATAGGCTCCTCTCGCTTATCTACACTTTGTGTCTCTCGAAACCTCGAAAGGGTTTGGCAACCTTTGATTATCCTAATATCATGTAGTGGTGAGTCAAATGAAATAAAATGAAACAAGGAAACTTGAGCCTTCGAGCTCAAAAGGCCAGCTCGCGTCAAAATGTACTGGGGGGGCTCACTACCCCACTTCATCGCTCCTTCCTGAGATCCTAGACCCTCATAGATGCTTGCACCGAGTTCATGCAGACTGTAAAAGTATAATCGACAAGGGAAAAATAAAAGAAAACCAGTGGGGGCACCTCGAGGCTTCGACCCATCATCCCGAGGCTCCTACTCGTCACTTCGAGGCTTCAACTCGTCGCCTCGGGGCTTGACTTGTCATCCCGAGGCTCCAACTCTTCACATCGAGGCTTCGACTTGTCACTTCGAAGCCAGACATCCCCCCTCGAAAATACAACCTGGGTATGGGGTGCTCTTGTCCTCCTTGCATCCTCACCCTACCCACTCGATGACCATCCGTGAAACACGGGCCCTCAAATGAGAGTAAGGGCGCAACGAGGCAGAGCTAGGTTGCCCTAATCAAGGTGGGACTCCAGGGAGTGTCTTCTAGAAGAGACCGAGAGTGCTCCGCTGGAGTAGACCTGTAATTATACCACCATAAATGAGATATCCACAAATGAAACTAAAATACTTGAGCCTTCGAGCCTGGTGCTCGATATCGAGGGTACTGCTGCTCCTAAGAACCTATAACCGAGCTTCGAGGGGGTCTCGTGCTGATTGCTCTCCTCGAAAACCTTTGTGCACTGTACAATAACCTAACAGTGAGTATGAACATCTAAGAGGAACATAAAAAAAACATGTAGGTGACACTCAGCTCTCATCTCGAGTGCCAGACGAGGCCCTGGGCTCGCTTCGGCTCGATCCCCAGCCTCGCGCTCTTGAATACTTGATGTAGAACTCCATAAAGCCTAGGATAGAGGAACCATAAGTCAACTGCATACAAATGAGAGTGGGAATACAAGTGAACAGGCCCATAGTTCGAGCGAGGGCCTGCTCGCAACCTTCGAGCCTCTCGTTCGAAGCAGGGAGGTGCCTGCTTCCTCATACATGGCATCTGGGGTGTCCTGACTCTTAAGGCATCCCTCCCGATCGGTTTTCGAGTGCTGGAAGTCGCCCCAAACTCGAGAATTGGACTCCACCCACTAGAGTGGGGAGTCTGGACCTGTAGCATCAGTATCACTCCATTAGAGCCCTGTACCTTATCCCCATATACTTCATAGCCTTCAAATAAACAGTTCTCGGAGTTGGGGAACAAACCGGCATAGATTTTCATTGGTGTATCATTGCGGGCATGGAAAGCGAGTGAACGCGTGGCCTTGACACGTAGCACTATGGCGCGGGACTGCTTAGTCAGCTGACTAAGCACGCTCGGACTTGTAACACGAGTCTCTACACCGAGACTTGGAATCCATTCCTGCTGCAAATACATCAATAAAACTGTCGCACCACTTGACCTACCTTTGCATTGAGCTGTCTGAAACCCAGGTAAGAATTCCTTTATCCTCCGAGTGACTGATTTCCAGGTTTTTCTTCGCATTTTCTCCTCTTCTGGTGGCTTCCTTCGAGCCACCACCCTTGATCGCCTCTCGACCTCGACTTCCAACTTGATTTCTTCGACTTCGACACTTTCTGGTTGCTCTGGGATCTCATACAGGTCTTCCTTCAGTTCTGGTGGGGGTTTCAGGGCTTCAAGGGCATGTGCAGCTGCCTCGAATGGTCGCTCCTCTGCACCTGGCTCGTCTTGGGCATCTCGAGGTTCGATGACAGGATTCTGGGATGGAATATCAGTGTGGGATGATGGGGGAGAATGGGAATACTCAGTTTGGGGGACTGGTGAGTCTCCCTGCATGTCTGTTGCTTCGAGCTCGTCTGATGCCTTTGTCTCTAGTGACTCTCCCTCATTTTCATCCTTCACTCTCTCTTGTAGATGACCTCCCTGTAACTCCACCATTAGTGACCCTGCAATATACAAAGTGACCTGATTGTGTTCGAAGCTGGACTTGTTTTGACCTTCGACAGTGGGCAAGCAGCTTGGCTCCACCACAGCGGCCTCGATACTTTCCACTTCGGGAGCCTGACCTCTCGAGTTACCTTCCAGTGCCTTTGGGAGCTTTGAAGAATCCTGCAGGCTGTGAGTTAGTGAGTAATCTTTGAGCGAGGTGGAACACGAAAACTGCGAGGCTCTTGAGCCTCGCCTCACTGGTCTCTCCCTCTCGCTGCATTCCTCTTGAGCTGTCGGGGTTCTCGACTCTTGTATCCTTGCCTCATACTGGGCCTCTCGAGCCTTCTGCTGGTCCCTTGCCATGCATGCTTCTCTCGACTCCCAGCGATATCCCTTCTTGAGCAACCTTTCTGCCTCTCGAGTGACCTGGCATGTAGGCCATGCATCATCTGCATGCCGTCTTTGATCATTCCACTCTAGCCTTCTCAGAATCTCGCCTCGAAACTCTCGATCAAAGCCTTCGAGGTATAGGTCATCCTTCTCGATGCTCGAAAGTTGGTTCGTGACTCGAAGGTGTGTCGCGACCTTGGTAAAACTTAACCGGTAGTTGAATAAAGCATCGAATGAGTCGATCTTGACCTTCTTTTGCTCATCCACTAGGTCATAGAGGTCATATTTCGAATACCGGGCTGGGGGAAACCTGAAAAGTGAGTAGAGTCGAGATGCATCTGTAACAAAGTCAGCCCAATCTCTTTCAGCATACAGTAGCCCTCTCCATCGCTCGAACTTGTCGATACCAAGGTACCAAATGGCCCATCGAGCCCAATCGTGATCTTCGTAGCAGCCGGCTCGCATGCAGAGGTCTCGAACATCCTCGAGATACCATAATAAGTCTTCTGGGTGGCCTGAGAACCTCGGGGCATCTTTGTCACTCCCTCGAGGCATTCCTTCGAGGGGCCGAGGAGCACTTTGTAGGTGTTCTACAATGAGCTGGCTTTCGAAGCTTGAGCTTGACCCTCAAAACCTATCTTCGTGCCTCGACTGACTCTCGTAACTCTCATAGTCCCTGTAGTAATGCATGATGAGTAAATTAAAAGAAGAAAATGATGTAGCTGTGTCCGGGAAATCTATTCTTGCGACTCGGCTTCTCTTGTTTCGCTTCGAGGGTTACTTCGGTGCCTCGAAACTGTCTATAACTTGTCCCTGAAACTTCTAAAACTGTAGATTAACTTCTAGAATGAAAATAGTGACACTTAGCTTGGCTCCTAACCACACCAAACTGTTAGTAGAGGTGTCCTCCTCTCCAAGGACCAGGATCCCCTCCAGGTGGGCTCCAGATGTAGAGATTACTAATAAATGAGTAGGGAAATGGATCTAAAGGCTAGTTAGACCAATAGGGACCCTGCTGTAGAGGAGAACTAGTAGAGAAAATATGAAAAGAAACTGGAAACACTCAGCTGAAAACCTAACACAGACTCTGCTCAATCCCACCACTCTAGGACTCCCCTAGAGCTGTCCTGACTTCACTCTCAAAGGCAGAAAACAGAAAAGACTGCCACAGGCTGGTCACACCAGCCTGTGCTCTCCAGCCTCTATAGTGGTGATTGTTTTTTAACTACTACAAACTCGAGTCCAAGTCCAACCTTGCTTACTAATCAGCCACTCGCCTCGCACCTAAGTCCCAACCCAAGGTACAAAACGGGGATCAAGCCCCTTAGAAAAACCAAACAAACCCTCAACCACTCTCTTACCACTCAATATCCTACTAGGGAGTACTCTCTCCCTACACCGCCACTCTACACCTCCGCTACACTTGCAGTACCAATAATGACATGTGATCCCTGTTCAATGTATGTGCAACAAATCTTTGAGATGCCTGTGGTGTTATTCCATATGATTGCCATTTCACAATCCCTGGAAGAAGGTAGACATTGGAATGGCTAATGGCTAGGGGGGGCACTGCAGGGCTACTCGAGGATGACTGCCAATAACTGCCACAAGGCCTGCAGACAAAGAACCTACCTCACTATATGAATGCAATGCTGAAGTTTCTGAGGGCAATCGAGTCAATCCCTACCTTCTGTCATGAGGCACTACACTCGCAGACGAGCCAGGCTCATACATAGCCTTCACATCATCCCTGATCTCTACTAATGATGCATGAACCTGATAGCTTTCTGAGGTTGCCCCTGTAAGGGTACATATCACTTGTTGATCCATCTTTGACAATTTCATTGTATCTGGCTGCTGTAGGACATAGTCACCCTCACAATGGAGGTCTCTGTTGGCAATTTCATGGCTCAGGCATCACAAAGCCATGTAATTGCATCTGGAGTGAAGTCTCTTCATGTAAACTTCAAGGCTGGTCTTGCAGGCCTTCGAGCACTCCACCAGTGTCTTGCACTGCTTCGGCATCTGGAAGATCTTGAACTTCATCTGGCCGAGTTGTCCCATTCGTCCTGGGTTCATATCTTACATTCTGTCAACTTCAAAAACCTGCAAAACTTGTCCACAAATGCCCCACACAGCGTTCTGTGCCACTTCCTCCCCAAAGCAACAAATGTGCAACATCTATGTCTACTCTCCTTCTGTGGTGATATGTGCCAATTGGATGATGCTCCCTTCCCACACCTCATGGATGTAACTGCTGCAACAGCTTGCATTGCACCCCTCACCAATCATGCACATGTGGAATCCCTCAGCATCATAGATTTAGGGCCTGAGGACAGCACAGCATTCCCTCAGATGTTAAAGTCATTGGCCTCATCCACTTCGACACTAACCATACTACATGTTGACTTCGATCCAGGTGATCATGATATACTGAAGGATATCAGCGAAGTTGCACCTAACCTTACTGCCCTTAAGCTGATTGAAAGGGAACTCCTTCCTCAGGTTTGTGTTTTGATTGATCTTGGCATCATGTAGTCTAACATATGTGTCAGGGCCATCCTCTTCACCAGCATCGTCCTTGGAAACACTCTGTTGAATGGCAGGATGACTTGAGACATTTCCCTTACCTCCACAGATTTTTATTGCATACCCCTACATCGCTTGTGAGGGTGCCAAGCATTGAACATGAAGAGTTGACTCTCCTCCAGGCTTGGACTTGTATCAATTTGGCACCTCATCCCAGCTTGATGTACATCACACTCTGGTATCTGGCAGGGTTACCAAGTGCCACACTTAAATCTTGGAAGTGGGAGGCCAGGAATGGTATAAACTGGGTCCTTCAGGTGCATGCAATTCCACCAGAGTGGGATCAGTTTATATGACAGATATCATAGGCAGTTGTATTTCTAAGTCATGGATGAGTAAATCATCAAAGGAACTGTGTGGGCTTATTTGTGCATACATTACCATTCAACACTCTGATCGAGTGTGGGTAGCCTAATATTATATTGAAGATCCTCGTTCTGAGAAATGATCCCAGCATGTATCCTATAAGTATTTCAAAGGCCAGGCTGGCGGCTATCCTCCGAGTATAATGTTGCATGAATGAAACACGACATGAAGGGGGTACAGGACACACCGCAAAATTTATATTCAAAGTGGCAAGATGTGAATGCATTGTCAATCGAGCAAAGACATCCATATATAGATAGTTGCACAGATGCACCACAGGTCACCACCAGCCAGATATATGACACCAGACTTGCGATGCACAGGGCAGCAGGAAACCAGCTGTACCCACATGCCATTCATCAATAGTAGCAACATGAACCGGTGAGGGTGACCTAGCCTGTAATATGTTACATGCATTTCGAGGGCAATGTTGATAGCAACCTCTGGGAATATCATCTCAGTCACTAAATTGTATTCAGTATCCACAATCGCCTGTAGTATGGAGAGGACTTACCCATTGTGGCTATTGCATCGATGATGTAAAAATGATAGTGATATCTGGATTCAGACTACTGATGTGCACCTGAAAAGATACAATACTATTTAATAAGCCATATGAGTTCTCATCGACTTCAGCTTTTCCTCTGTCTTTGCTCTTCTGACAGGCCAGATCTAACATCACTGAACAGTGGGTCTCACAGCATTCAAGCAGTACCTCAATGTTCATCAGTCACGCACATCTGCATATGCTTTCACTGACTATTGGTCACAGGGCCAGACCATACCATACGAGGTCGTCAACACAGCCAAACCCCCCTCCAGTGCGCTAAATCTGTCCAATTTCAGTCATATGTTGCACTCTCAAGGAGCCTGGGTCAGCAGACCATTATCACTAAAAGACTTTGATGACACAATGTTTTTGTCTATCCATACCCTGGAACTGCTGGCAGAGGGTGATTGCAAGATTAGATACAGAAACATTGACTTGGGGGACATTGTGGAATTTCATTATACCAATCCATAGTTATGATGACATGAGCACCATTATGAAACATTTTTCTGCAGGCAGTGTGGGTGAACTGGCACCAATGTTTCTTTTTCTCTGTGTGGTTTACTTTGAGCCAGTGAAATCTCACTACATGGGTCTGCTGTCATGAACACAAACCCCTATTCCATATCTTGGCATACTTTGGAGCAGCACACCATGGACAAAGACTCTGCGGTTTGCCAAAGGGAAGCTTCTGAACTGCTTGAACACACCCAGTGTTGCATGATGTCGACACACCTCCACTACGAGCTAACTCAAAAGCTTGACTGTGACCACAGAAGCACTGTAACCACACTAGCATTCAGCCCAAAAGGATCCTACCTAACCACTGGCTACCTGGATGGCACCCTCTTGATCTGTTTGGCATTTTCTGGTGAAATGCTGCATGAAGTGTATGTAGCTGGTGGGGTATCCTTGCTTTCCATACTATGGATTGCAAACGATGGTTGTCAACTACTATGTGGCTTGGGGAATGGTGTTGTCATTTCAGTAACAATTGCCACCTATGTAAGTGCAGTGAATGGTGCTTCCTGGCTGACATTTACCAGTATCTCAGGAGATCACTGTCACAGGTTTTTGTGCCCACAATAACCTTCTGGTGGAATACCTGAGCATTTCTGGAAGTACAGTTGTCACCAGTGCCACCTCAGAAGTCTCGTTGTGGGATCATAGTGCCAGTAGCAGTGCATATCTGTCACCACTTGGTTACTCATGAGCTAAATCTGCCCCATAGTATATCAGATTGATGGGTGTCTCATGGGATCATCACACCACCTCCATCCATTGTGGTGAACAGCAACTCTGAAATTATCATGACTTTGCTTCACTGGGCATGGACCAAGTACATATTCCGACAATACATTATTGATCGTGTACCTCCACCACGGTATTTTGTACTACATACCCTAATCCCTGTTATGCCATTGTTCTGATGTTGGTTGTGTAGATTTTGGGATGTCAAGAAAGCCAAGATAGCACATTTTTTCTACCTTAAAACACTGGTGTTGGTACTCAGCTTCCACCATATGTTCTACCAATAACATAGTTTCCCAGCAGTGCAATGCATATTTCCCCCGATGGGAACACACTGGTGGTCTCTAATCTTGATAGCAGTTGCGATGTCTACCACCTTAACAACTGCACCCTGGATGGATCCATCTTGCATCCTTGCCATGGTCGTAAAATCCCTGTTGCTTTTATTCATGGTGGTTTCACCGTACTAAGTGGAAGCCCAATTGGACAAGTGAGCATTTGGGATGCAAGCTCAAGAGTGTTACTTCAAGTTCTCAAACATGAAGGTAATTTTTGAGTACACCCAATGAATGTCTCACTTATCCACATTTATTTGTAGCCATGGACACTGTTCTTTCAGCTGCAGTGAAGTTACTGGTGTCCTCATTGGGGTTGTTGCACTAAGTGACTCTCTTTAGGCATATGCTGAATGGGAAAGTGACCGTTTCCTTATTGCAACTGGGACGATCACGAGAGAAAACAGTCAACCTGGAATATACCTGTGGCATGCAATAAAAGGTAGGCATGTCGCTTCTGCCTTCATACACATTTACTTCAATGACAATAGTAGTTCCAGGTCGAGTTAGACAAGGAAGTGTTGTGGGGCTTGTGAGTACTGCATCAAAGGTATGTCAAGTCCTCGCCTGCCAGTGGTGCACAACTAAGTGGATATAGCCGATCAATGCCAACATTGAATTACTTTTCATCATCCTCAGCTTTCTTGTTGCATATATTACTGGATACATTCTAGGCCTTCCAAGTGAGAAGAGCATTCTCCATCATCCACCTTAGGTTTAAATTTGTCTTTCATGTAACACTGCCTCATTATTCACTCTACATACACATAATGCACATACCCAATTTACAAGGTCATACCTCTTCATATGTCAGTGGAGCTGAGGCAATCATAGATGATATTGGAATGGGGAATGTCCGGTGAATGCGACAAACATCTGAAATGGGGAGTGTGGAAAAACAGGGAAAGTGGGGGTGGTGTCGCCTCGATATGACCTCGAACATCTCAGAGAGTGTTGGTCTCGAACCATTAAATAGTGGGAGTTGCCTCATGTGACTTCGAATACAGAAACTAAACCTCTGCAGTCACTCTCAACTGCAGTGCTCAAATGATTGGCAGGGACATGTCTAGAATATGTGGTGTAATGTCTATAATCATATCTGAATGTCTAGGGGGAGTTTTGGCATCTAGAAACACTGCAAGCATTTCACAATTTTTCTTCAGAAAACATGCTGAAAAAATTGAAGAAAGTGATACTCTTTTTTGACAGCTGTTTTCAAAGAGAAAAGGCAAAAATAAGATTTTCTTTTCTTTGCATGACTTTCCACACAACATTGATTGATGGTAATACCCATTAGCATTGAAGCTAATCAGCACTACCATCAATTCATTTTTTTGCACAGAAAAGACAAAGAAAACAAAATATTATATTTGCATTTTTTATGTGAACACAGCCCAAATAAAAGAGTATCTCTTCTTTCCATTTTTTCAACATATTTTGGCAAGAAAAATTGTGAAATGCTTGCAGTGAAAAGTATCCCAAGGGTAAACAACCACTGTGCGAAAAATGGGGATATCTCGTGAGTGGTGGGGGGGGGGGGTGTCAGAATATGGAGTGTATCGCTGGGAAGGTGTCGTCGAGGGGTACAACCATGCTAATAATCAGGAAGCTCTGCATGCAAATGGATGGGATGTGGGACACAGACCAGCACTAGCCTGTGTCAGACAAAGATCATGTTAACTTTGGAACCAGAGACACACAGGTATGTTTCTGGTGTCGTCAGGTAGACAGAATTGAGTAGATTCACATCCAAAAATTACAAAAGATTTGACCACAAACTGACCAGGAAACACACTATACACAAACTGGGGGAGGAGAAGAAGGCACTGGCAGACAACAGCTTAGCGCAGCGGCACAAAACCTTGGAGGGTGACAGCGGGAAGACATGGGAAGCACGAAGAAAAACGAATCACGAGATTTGGCACACCCAATCCCAAGTTATCCCCAAAACAATCCTGCAGAGCTTTTTTCCACAAAATGGGATATATCTCCAGAACAATGCAGACAGTGACAACACGGAAGGTACCATTCGAAAGGTCTTCTCGAGTAGGATCAGGTTTAGAATTTACGAGAGGCTTGGCACAACGGTGCCCGAGACATGCATCTGATACAAAGGGGGGTAGGAGGAGGGGTTGGTTCCAGACAAGGCAAAGCCCTCGCAGTGGGCTCCAGATGAAGGATTTCTAAAAAGAGTGTTGGAAGAGGTCAGCTAGGCCTCCTAGAGAGTGGTGGTTGGGGTCAGTTTGACCCAAATGGCTTGCTGCTAGAACCAGAGAGGTGAGAGGGAAGTGAAATGAGTAAATATGATTGAATATTCCCTTTTACAGCACAAGCAGTGCTCGATATATGATGTCTAATGAGGGCCTAAGGCAGGATAAACCTTCTGCCAGGCTTCCTCTCTGAATTCTGCTCTTTTCTGGTCTGTAGCTATTGTCCATCTCCTTTTTTTTGTGTGAAGATACAAAATTTCGGTGCATGCATGGGCTTACATAAGCCACATGTGTGCACACTACTTGGAATATGTAGAAAAATATCCTTTGTAGCTGATGTGAGGAACAAAGGACAAAAGAAGAACATTTGTGGGAACATGATTAATGAGTTGTACTAAGGGTTAGCATCTGCAATAGATCATGAAGTATCAAAAGAGACTAAACAATCTAGCAGGTGCATGCAAAACAGTTAAATTACTGGCCCAAATCATTCTAAACTGTATGGAGCACAATATATTTATTTTGAATAGTGTCACAGCTTCAAAACTTGTGTATAGGCCTTCAAAATATGTATATAGGGCTTTTAAACTTGTACTGGAAGCATACATTACCAAAATGGGATATGCTAAGGCTTACAGCGCCACTTTGTGCCAAAAATGCCGCCAGCTCATCATGTGATGTGTTGGGGGGTGGTTGAGCAAGGGAACTTGTTGGCCTCCCCATGTCTTCCCCTGTTCCTAACCCTGCAGACCCTGCCATCAAATCCAGTGCACTCAAATCATCCAGTGGCTCCATAAGCATGATGAACATGGACATGCAGAAGAAGGTCACCTTCCTGTCCCCCCCACAAACCCCCTCAGGACTCTCGATGACACAGCCTCTCCCAGACACCAACAGTTCCGCAAATACTGGATTGTCACAGCAGTCATCTGCAGGTCCTCCATTGAAAACTGCCCTGCCCATTTTTAAGCAGCACATGGCAGGGAAACATGTGATTCTACTTCTACTGCCACATCAACCTCATGTACAGACACTGCTTCCAAATCAATCACCACCTCCACCCCATCCCCTGCAGCTGCTGCACCCCCTGCTGTGACCACAACTAGTGCAGCACCAAGCATCAAGGCCACATCAACTCACACAGCCACTTTGCCATATCCAGTCTCCCTGCAATCTCAGACCCTGTTCTCCCAAATGTCCATGTCCAGCACCCATATCCTCATGGTTTCCTCATGGAGCGAAGGTGCCAAAGAGGATCTCGTCAGCAACCTCGGTCCCTGTGAATGGATGAGACAGGAGGTCCTCTGGGAGATTGTTGCCAGTGAAGAGCGGTATGTTGCTTATCTTGAGATGCATCGCTTGTAACTCCAGACAGGCTCATACTGTGCCCCATGATAGATATGTTGGTGAATTGCAGAAAATGAAGGAAACTTTCATTGACCCACTTCTCCATCCATATGCATCACCACCTCCTACCTCCCCCACACCATACAACTATGATGACTATTCAATTGCTCCCTCCAGATTTGAAGCCACCCAGGATTCTATGGATACCCTCCCACCCATAGCTGCATGTTTCATGTCCCTGACCAGTTTCCATAATGAGGGCCCCTCACCCCAAGCACCAGATACCAAATCCCTTGCATTGACCACTCCAAATATCGATGGGGAGAGTGTGGACACTGATGATGATGACACCAAGCACATGCATGGGCATCAGGGCAACCATGCCAAGGTCACGGGGAAACACAGTCATCCCTGCTCACCTTATCATATCACATTGGGGGCCACTGGTAAGAATGGGAAAACCAAGGAGACAGTCCCCTTCCCCTCACATTCACATGTGTCCATCCTTACTAGTCAGCACACATGCATCAATCAAGCAGCAATGTCCACACATTCATTAGTTGCAAATTCACTGATGATGATGCCATACAGGTGCACAAGGTGGTTCACACCTTACAACTTTTGTATGCTTGCAGACCCACCTCATGACCAGAAGGAGGACAATATCAAGTGAGTTTGGAATTACTACCAGCTTTATAACACACTGAACCCATCTATAGTTGCTCAAGGTTGGAGAAGATGTTGCAAAGGCAATGTCCACATGGAAGGGTCTATGGGTGGCAGGTCCAGCCCATGATCCAGAGCTGGCAAGCCACTGCCAGTGCCATGCAACATCTTCTCTTGTAATCAAGGCTGCTAAAGGTTTGCTCACTTGTTGCGCTTCATGTGGTGTGATATTCACCTCCTTGTACTCCTTTCCTACTTGCAGAGCCACATCACCACCAGAAGAAGAAGAATATCAAGTGAGTTTGGCAATACTACTGGTACTCTAACATACTGAAACTTGCATTGTTTCGGACTACGAAGTAGCATAGTTAACTAGCAAGCACTTGTACTGTCTGTCTTTTTTGCCTCTATCATCTTAATCACCTTACTGGTAATTCCACCTCAGTGTGTCGAGGTGTCTATCTAAGAAAATACAGATAAGTACAGAAAGTCTGGGAAGTACTAAATAAAGTCATAAAGGCTTAGATATATTTTTGCCAGTTTACTGATGGAATGCATGATGATTGATGAATTTGTTTACATAAGTAGAAGGCATTGAAGGTGAGTCATACTAAGAGTGATGTGGCGGTTGCATTGCCCTTCAAGTAATGGTAGATCATCATCTGTATCAGCATACATTCAAGGTCACAGATAGAAAGTTCTCCACTTAGGCTGAGTCTGGCACCCTTGCATAGGTCAAGGACATCCATGAGACTGGACATGCTATGGGATGCATATGCCACAGTCACAGAAAGCACATCACAAATTTCTGTAACACAATTAGTACAGGTGACAGTGCTTGCTCATCAGATTGGTGCTGCATTGAGCAAGCACATAGGCAAGAGATTGGGGAAGTCTGATTGAGAAGTTTGTTTTACAAGTCATCCTCTGTTTTGTATTGAGAAATCTAAATTGATATAAAACAAATGCTTTGCAAGATGCAATAGGTTTGGTGTACAGTGAATGACAAGCATGCTTAGATATTTGTAACATGAATTATGGATGAAGTCTGACACGTCACACTGCCAACGTGATGCTTGTGGCATGCAATAAGGTCTCTTGAAGGGCTGGAGGAAAAATCATCGCTAGGGGGGTCGTATTCAAGGCCGAGATGACAGTGGGGGCAGGGGGCACTAGATGTCAGGGGAAAACTTGGCCCATATGTAGGTCATTGTCCAGGCTTGGTAGTTCAGGTTGCGAGCCTACTGTAATCTGAAAGTAAAATGGTTTAGCATGAGCAGTGGATAGGGTAAGCATTACTGTAACTTACCACTTTCTGCTACTTATGACAATGTCCTCAAGTGCCTTCAAGGAAGATCGCAGAGAGGTATCAGATAATTCAGCATCCTCCATTCACTTCAATTGCTTCACTCTAGTCTGCAGAAGAGTGTCACTATCAGAACTGTGAATGTGAGGGAGTGACAGTGTGAGGTAGGGAAGAAGGCTTGTTGGGGATACAACATCCTCAGTGCTTGCATGTCTTTGCAATTGCCATTGACAGTGTACATCGGTGAGTGGAGGAACAATGACTGCATCAAAAATAGCATGCAAACATTTGTGCTTCTGACAGATAGAAGGATGATTCAGGATAGGGGGCACTGCTGTGACAGAGTTGCCTCTTACCAGGAGTGATGAGGCTAGCTTCGATGGCCAATTCATCTTCCAAGTCATTTTCAGTCGAAGATGGGAAAGCTATGGATGAATGGATAAAAGCTGCAGCTGGAGGTATGATACGATCCTTTTCTGGTGTACCCACATACAGTTCCATTTGCTGCTTGGTGAGTGCTTCTTCATTTTCTATCAAGCAGAAAAGTGGTGCACATCATTGCCCATAGCTCGGGGATGATGTTGAGCTTGATGCAAGCATTTGAGCGTGATGGCCATTCGAGTCTCTGTGCATAATGGTAATAGGCTCCAGGAGTTGATGGCAGTGGTGAGGGCACCCTAGCTGCTGAGGTAAAGTCAAGCATATAATTACCAAGGATATCAACCAACAAGTTCACTGCACGAGCACCAAAACTGACAGTGCCATCATGATCACCCATGTCTGGTGGTGTTGATGAACTCAAGGGTCAGGACAAAAAGGGATCTCACATACCTAATAGGAAAGCCACATTGGCTTTCATGAGACCCATGATTCCGAGCTGTCTAATGTTAGCCACATCTTCATAGGCTCACAGTATATGACTTACCGGAAGGTCATACTTCTCAGTCATCCACAAACAATGGAGAGTGATCTTCCAGAGTTCTATCAGCTCGTCAAACACCCAATCCTGCGACAACTCTTCCCAAGTAAGTGAGCAAATGTCGGTGAGCTGTGAACATTTGTCAAAGATGGGTTTCACTACACTTAACAACCTGCTGTGTTCCATGGTAAGTAGACCTGGATTAGATGAAAAGAGAGAATGAGGTAGGAATTTGTTCAGCATCCATGACTGTCCAGTGTTCTCAAAGCAGACAAAGATCATTGCAATTTCCATGCCATTCTCGCATGCCTGGGAACCCTTTTGGATCATACTCTTTACAAGCTCAATAGCCTTTGTTAGTTGAATCGTTGTGTTCATTGGTAATCAGCGCAGCAACAGTTGAAACACCGACATCCAAACAGATTGAACTAGCTTCCAAAAAGTTTTTCCGCATTGGTTGGATGTCCTGGTCTTGCATACCCACCCAATCATTATCTTGTTCTGCATAGTGGGTTCGGATTTCAGAGGTGGGTCGCATGTAGGCCAATGCAATGTACTGCTGTAACAGGCACCCTAAAGCTCTGACAGAGCTCTTCTTGCTGCCAATCATGAGCATCAGCAGGGAACACACTATGCGAGTGAGTTTTATGTCTGTGCAAACTTTTGGGCCTAGCAGAACTATGAAGGATGCCAGCACACTGAGAACCCACATGGGGCCATGAGCTATGTGGGTGGGGTCAGCAGTGCTCAGTGTTGAACGTAGTGTGTGGACGATGAGGGGTTTGGACCTCAAGGTATTGTATGTGGAGGGGAGGAAGTCGATGTTGTCAAGAACTGTCAAGACCAGTTCTCAACAGTCTCCGAGAAGTCTGAGGTCAGGGATAGACAGAGGGGCAAAGTCTGGAGGGTCAGAGTAGTGTACAACTTGAACACTTGGAACTTGCAGAGTTCCAGAGGTCAGAGCAGGGTGAGATCAATGAGTATCTTATTTGATATTCGAACTGAGGTGCTACAATGTATGTACAAGGTCTTATATACTACTGAGAATGTTTCAAGGCAATGTCCGGGTACTGAAACTCTGGAGGGCAGTATGGAACATTGACAATGTTCCTACTGGCTGTACCAGAGTATCGGACAATCCAAAGGTTAGACTACAGGTACCAAAAGAGTTAGACATACTGTGGCGGAAAGAAACTATTCTAAATATGGAATGGAATGGAGTAACAGGTCAAAACTATAAATGGAAATGGAGCAGAGTTCCACAACAGACTCCCAAGAGTCTGGACTGAGCCAGAAGTCCTCAGACTAAGGCCCAGACTATGCACATGTGTCACAGATGTGACAGTATCCCCCTCTTAGGGCCAAGCCCTTGAGGCATTGGAGTATCAATGTGTGTGTGTGTTGGTTTTCAAAGTCTGCATTGTCAGAGTCTGAAAATTTTTCATAGTGCTAGGACTTAACGGAGTTCTTACATGTCTCAACTTCCATTCTCTCAATCATCATGTCTTCCTTGTCGATGATCGCTCCCAACACTAAACCAGCAGACATACAGTGGACCACTCTGCCTGCAGAGGAGTTGGAAGACAAACCCAGGGATGGTGTGGCCATCAAGATGGCCAAGTTTGATGAGTGTCAGTGGTGGCAATGAGCTGCACTGCAAGAGGCACTAGAGGCTGAGGAAGAGGAACAGAAGGCCAAGGAAGTGGCAGCTGAATGGGCCCGAAAGGCGAGGGAAGCTGCAGAGGCAAAGGTGGCCGAGGCGAAGAAAGCCCAAGAGTTAGAGGCCGAGCAGAAGAGGGTGGAGAATGAGACATGGAAGGTGCAGGGGGATGGGTTGTCAGTGAGTGGTGATACCATCACTCACAATTCTGTATTAACAACTCCAGAATAATCTGTAGCAGACTGCAGCTGGGAGTAGCATGGCCAGCAACAAGCCAAAGGCTTGTTCTACCTGCATTAAGGCCAGCAAAGAGTGCATTCCTGGGACAGGTCGAAGCAAGTCTTGCCTTCAGTGTCAGAAAAGTAAGGCCAAATGTGACCTGTCTGTCCAAGCAGCAGAGTCCGAGAAATGTGTAGCAGTGGTGATATCCCCCTGAGGTGGAGAAAGGAGGAAGTGCCAGAAGAGAGTGGTGCCATCTGGGGACACTGGAGACAGTGACGACGAGGCTATGGACGAGATGCCAGACATGGAAATTGTGCCAAAGTCTCGGATGCTTCCAGTGTTGCCCCCATGGCAAGACTCTGTGGTGGAAGTGCTGGACTGTTGCCTCGGAGAGATTGTGCAAGTAATCAACAGGAACATGTCAGCCATCAGGTCCATGTCTAAGGATGTTAAGGACCTAATGGGAGTTCTGGATGAGTCATTCAAGGTGCTGAGAGCTGCCACCACCACTCTGATCAACTGTGCTGCAAATGAGGATGATGCTTAGGGCTGTCGGACTTTCTTCTCCCTTTCTTTTTACTTTGTTTTTTGCATATCATAATTGCATTGTAGCTTGGGTCTACCCCCATCCAAATTTCATTTTCATTTCCCCTCCTAAGTTCTGAGTGATGGAGTTTGTGCTTGGAGAGTCTGAAGACTCAGAGGTGATGTATAATGGAGTTTAATGGACCGGGTTTGTCTGGATATGCTTTGTGAAAGTCCGAGACTAGGTCAGGGGCATTTCCTAATTTGGTAGCTATGAGCCAGGATGTTTCCTCATCTGTACCTTCATAGCTGGCCCACTTGACCAAGTACTGCAATGGACATCGTCTTCGGCGATCCAGTTTGGAGTCCAAGATCCTTTCTATCTCAAACTCTGGTTCTCTGTCAACTTCAATGGGTGGAGGTGGAGGTTGGACACAGTTAGGGATAACATTCGGAGTTGCGGGTTCTAATTGAGAGACATGGAACATGGGGTGTACAGACTTCATAGAGTCGGGTAGTCAAATAGTGAAGGATAGAGATCCAACACAGGCAATGATAGGGTATGGACTGAGGTTCTTTTCCAAGAGTTTCTTCGAAGGCCTGGTCGACCTGAAATACTTGGCTTTGACATACACTAAATCTCTGATCTGAAAGTCTGGAGCTGGGGCTCATTTGGCATCAGCCGGACCTTGGTATCTTTTTTGTACTTCTGCCATTTCCTCTCAGAGGTACATGTGCAGAGACTCTAAGTCCACTGTGTAGTCTCATGCCCGAGAAGACATCAGATCTAGTTCCAGATGGACAGTGACATTTGGGTGATATCCCTTATTGGCAAAGAACAGTGAAACTCCAGTAGTGGTGCTTGGAGTGTTGTTGTAAGCAAACTCTGCAAGTGGTAGCAACTCAGACCAATTGTCCTGTTGATAGTTACAATAGACTCATAGGTACTGTTCCAGAGTTTGGTTAGTGCATTCAGTTTGGCTGTTGCCTTCAGGGTGGTATCCAGAAGTGAAGTGAAGCTTCATGTTGAGAGCTTTGCCAAGTGATTGGAAGAAGTGGGAAACAAACTCCATACCTCGGTCAGAGGTTACATGGGAAGGAACTCCACATTTGGAAAACACATGGAGTAAAAAGAGTTGGGTGAGTTGTGGGGATGTGATGGTGTCATCGGTGGGGATGAAGATTGCCTGTTTTGAGAGGTGATCTACTACAACCAATATGGCGGTGTGAGACCCAGAGTTTGGGAGTTGCTTGATAAAGTCCATGGAAATAGAGTTCCAAGGTCTCTCAGGAATCAGTAATTGCTTTAACATGCCATATGGTTTGTGTCTTGGAGTTTTGGCATGCACACAAGTGGTGCAGGATTTGACATAGTCTTTGATGAAAGTTTGGACACTTGGCCATGTATATTCATGACAGATGAGCTCAAGTGTATGATTTTGTCCGAAGTGGCCTGCAAGGGGATGGTCATGCTTATGATGGAGTACACGGAGTTGAAGGTCATCAACATCCAGTACATAGATACAACTATCTAGACATAGTAATCTGGTATTGTCTAGTTTCCAACGAGGATTTGAGGAATCAGAGAGGTGGATTTGGCTAAGGGGGTCCGATGGTAAGGCAGACTTTATATTGGCATGGAGTTGTTCAACATCCATAATCATGCTAGCATGGAGTACCAGGGTTTCCAAGTAGGTAGCCCATAGGGAGTTCAACAGTTGTTCATTGGTGAAAATGGGATGGAGATTCTGAGGATTAGCTCGAGTGTAGTCCCTATCCCCCTCTTTGGGGTAGATGTCCCGTTGTCTAGTCAGGGCATTGGGCTTTGCTCTGAGCTTACCAGGGAGGAAGCAGATAATCATATGGAATTGGGAAAGGTACTTGGACCAGCACACCTGACGCCTGGTGAGAACCTTAGAGGTCGAGAAATACTCAAGATTTTTGTGGTCGGTAACAATGTCTATAGGTTGTGCTGGGCCCTCGAGGTAATGATGCCAAGTCTGGAAAGCCTCGTATATTGCTAGTAACTCCTTGTCATGTGTATCATAGTTCAACTCCGGAGCAGTCAAGGTCTGAGAATAAAAGGCCACAGGACATATTTCATTGTCTGGGCATGAGACAGACAAAATGCCAGCGATGGCATAGTCCGAGGCATTGGTCTCGACCATTATCGGAAGTCTGGGTTGGAAGTGGGTGAGAATAGGAGTGGACGAAAAGGCTTCTTACTTAGAATTTGACACTGGGAAAAGCCATTAAAAGCATATATGCAGCAGAGACACAATGCCTCTTGAGCTCTGCCCTCGACTTGGGCTTCTTGCTCTACAATGAATGCACAGTAGTGTAGGTTAGAGTTCCCATGTGACTCTCGCACCCCAAACTCTTTTTGCGCTTAGTCATCACCCTTCCTGCCACACTCCTAAGTCCCCCCTTGCCTCGCTCCTCTCGACCCTCGAAGCCACTTCCTCAAACCTCAAAACCTCTCCCTCAACCCTCGAAACCACTCCTTCGACCCTCAAAGCTCTCCAACGACCTTCAACACCTTTCCGACCTCTCCCCTCGACCCTTCCTTCTACTCCCTTGACCCTCAATCCTCTCTGACCACCTTCCTCTCTCGATTCTCCTAGTAGGGGCCTCACCATGCCTACAATGAATGGCCTTAACCTTGTCCTCAGACATTGTCAGACTGTCAGGAGATAGGAAGAATCTGAGATACTCTACAGACTCTGAATGGAATTCACATTTCTCTGGTTTGGCATACAAGCTGTGTTGCTGGAGTCTGTGAAGTACCTCGTGAACATGTTTTTTGTGATTTTTGATAGAGTCGGAGTATATGAGGATGTCATCTAGGTAGACAATGATGCAAACATCCAAGAGGTCTGCAAAGGTGGAGTTGATGAAGTGTTGAAACACTGCTGGGGCATTGGTAAGTCTGAACAGCATTACGAGCCATTCATAGGATCCATAACGAGTCTGGAAGGCCATTTTCCACTCATCTCCATCAGCGATGCATACCAGATGATAGGCATGTCAGAGATCGATCTTAGTATAGACTTTGGCATGGCTTGGAGAGTCGAGCAAGTCCGAGATGAGGGGGAGAGGGTAGCGATCCTTCTTTGTGATCTTATTTAGACCCCTGAAGTCAACACAGAGGCAAAGGGACCCATCCTTCTTTTTGATGAAAAGGACAGGGGCAGCATATGGAGAGGACGTCAGGTGGATAAAGCCAGTAGTGAGGTTCTCATCTATAAAAGTCCAGAGAGCTGTAAGCTCAACCAGAGAGAGGGAGTAGAGGGTTCCCAATGGCAGAGTAGTTCCTTCCTCTAATTCAATTTTGAGATTGAACTCTCGGTGAGGTGCAAGCATGGAAGCCTTTGCCTTACTAAACATGTCAGCAAAGTCGTGATAGTCTGAGGGTACCAATGATGAGTCTGGTGCATCCTGCACAGTGGCAGCCCAGAGTTTGGCGTTATCTTGGGGTTGACCTTGGAGGGAGAACTGGAGTGAGCCATCCAACTTACAAGTGCACACAAAAGCTGCCACATTGATCAGTGAGATGTTGGGTGCTCGAAGGCCAGGTGGAGAGGATGTGTCAACCGCAGTAAGTGAAGTGGAGTTTGGAGAACTGTTGGGGGTATCTCCAGAGTCTCTCAGAGATAGTTCCGAGGCAGAGGGTGATGTCAGCATTGGCAAATGAGATGCAAGGTTCTGGAATTTAATACTGCCCAATACCCAATCAATCAACAGATTGTAGCGGGTGAGCCAGTTATGTCCAAGAATGACCTTACACTCAGAATCCAACAGAGTTACATAGAAGGTCATATCAGTGACATCTCTGGATGGGAAACAGATGGAAAGGTTAGTGGCTTTATCGATGGATGTCATTGTCACACTGTCAAACAAACAGAGGACAGGAGACAGAACAGAATATGTGGAAAGGTGGTGCATATTGGCAAAAACAGAATCTACAAAGCAGTGGGTTGAACCTGAGTCTATTAAGGCTGAAATTTCTGGAATATCATAAGATTTGAGAGTCACAGAAGGCTTCAATGAAATTGGATTCAAAAGAGCAGACATGTTGAGGCATGCCTCCACAGGTGTACAGTCAGTATCAATGCAACTCCCAGGCTGTGCAGAGTTCTGAGAGCTGCTCTCTATTTTTTTGCCTCAGTGGAGGCAGTCGGTTTGGGTTCCAACTCGGTTGCTGTGGCCACATGGGCCTTGGCTGCACAGGAGGTAGACCCAGGGCACTCTTTAGCTTTATGTCCAGCGTTTCTGCAGAACATGCAGAGGTTCTGCTCGAAACGTCTCTTTCATTCAGCTGGAGTCAATTTGCCATCTTTTCTGAGCTTGTTTGTGAGGGCAGAGGTTTGTCCGGAGTTTGACTGATTGTTAGAAGATTTCAGGGTAGAGCTAGACAATGCTGGAGTACTGGTAGTAGAAGGCTGGGTTCCAGAGCCAGACTTCTGCTTATCACCCTTGTTGCTGGGGTTGGGCTTACTACTGGTATTGGTACCAGAGCTTCCCCCAGAGGACTTGGTCTGACAAGCAACCTTGTCCTTGCATTCCCAGTAGCGAGCATCAATTTCCTGTGACAATGTATGCACACTGTTTAGGGTGGTTGGTTTACCAATTCTACTGAGCTCGTCCTTGATGTGGTCTGGAAGTCTGGAGTAGAATAGATGACACAAGGCACCATCTCCATAGCCTTGGATCTGAGAGGCTAAATGGTTGAAGTCAACCACATAGTGGTTGACATGATGGTTCTCCTTCATGTGAAGATGATCAAGTTGGTGCTTGGCATCGGCAATGGGGTCATGTGGTCTGAAGGTGGTCTGGAGTTCCACCACGAAGTCCAGCCAACTGTCCATCCACAAGGGATGGTCTGCTGGATCTCCGGTGTTAAGAAGGTCCGGTTTGAACCACTCAAGGGCCATGCCCTTCAGGTACGATTGGGCGAATGTAACCTTATTCCTATCTTGGCGGAAGGCCTTTGGGCAATCCTGGAAACACAACTCGCACTGGACCAAGAAGGTCCAGAGTTTCTTCGGATCTGTTCCATCAAAAGTGTCTGGTTCTTGGACTTTGGCCCTAGAAGAGGAAGGCTCTCCTGAGCTATGGGCGGAGCATGAGAGACAATCAACTGCAGTGGCTAGATTGTGCAAAACTGCCAGTTGGGGCTCCAGTTCATCTGGAGTGTCTACAAATGGATTATCATCTTCGTCTTCATCACCATCATCATCATCTGGGTTATCATCTCCAGGATCATCACCTCCTGGGCCATCACCACCAGGCTCATATCCTCTGGTGAATTCCGGAGTATGACAAGGCACTGATGCTGATCATCTGCTGGATGGACCAGCTCTTTGGGTAGGTGTGGGGGTTGGCTCCCCTCTAGCAGAGAAGCTACAGAATTGGCTAACAGATGGTGGAGCATGCCTTTTACTGGCCAATGCGATCTGAGCATTTGATTGGTGAATATCAGTGACAGCTGCTTGCTCTGTGGCTTCTGCCACCATTGAACAAGTGTGAAGTCAAGTAGTCATAGTCATTGGGGTGTGGGTGGGTGAACTCATGTAAGTTTGAGTTTGAATATACTGTCAAGACTGGTTCTCAACAGTCTCTGAGAAGTCCAAGGTTGGGGATAGATGGAGGGGCAAAGTCTGGAGGGTCGGAGTAGTGTACAACTTGAACACTTGGAACTTGCAGAGTTCCAGAGGTCAGAGCAGGCTGAGATCGATGAGTATCTCATTCAACATTTGAACTGAGGTGCTACAATGTATGTACAAGGTCTTATATACTACTGAGAACATTTCAAGGCAATGTCCAGGTACCGAAACTCTGGAGGGCAGTGTTCCTACTGGCTGTACTGGAGTATCGGACAATCTGAAGGTCCGAAGGTTAGACTACAGGTACCAAAAGAGTTAGACATACTGTGGTGGAAAGAAACTATTCTAAATACAGAATGGAATGGAGTAATGCATCAAAACTATAAATGGAAACAGAGCAGAGTTCCACAACAGATTCCCAAGAGTCTGGACTGAGCCAGAAGTCCTCGGACTAAGGCCTGGACTATGCACATGTGTCACAGATGTGACAAGAACATAGCAGCTGTTCAGGAGATGCACATGTGGAGGGTCAAATGTGGCAGAGCAATGGCTCCAAGGACGAACCCTCCCAGAGCATGGCATGCTTGTGTTTGTAGTATCAGTATAGGCACAAGCAGATTTGATAATATTGAAGGAAGAAGTTCAACGAGAGCAGGGGTGAAGGTAGAGGGTTGGTATAGTGACAGATCATGGCCTGAAATGCAAAATGCACCAATCAGTGATTACACCAGAAAGTGTGAAATCCTGCTTACTTGTCCTGCTTACTTTGAGACCATCACAAGCAGACCCTTTTTCCCCCTCTTTGCTGAGTTCGCTCGTCATGCCACAGTGCAAGGCAAAGGCAATTCTGTCCCACACAGGCAATAGGAATTTTGCAGCTAAGCATTGGACTTGTGGAAGCCATATTGACAGCATGCACGCCTTGCGTGCATTAGGAGTAGGCAATGCCTCATCCATAGGGATAGTGAGGACATGTGCTAGCATATCCTGGAGTTGCGCCTCTGTGACTGTTGAGCACTCAAATATGCAAGAGATGAAAATCCCTTACTACCGAATAACTGGTACTTGGCAGACAAGGTGAATATGTCACTGAAGAGCTGGAGACCCATGTGTGGTGCTGTGCACAGATCGTGTGCAAGTTCGACCTGGGCCACAGACATTCCAATTATGCTTTTCTTGGGACTTCTCTTGGAAAGGGTAGGAGGTTTCCTCCACATTGCATTCGTCCCCACAGTCGAGGATGGAAGACTCACCGTCTTTTGGTATCATGACAGTGTCTGGTTCTATGAGTGCTCTTGCCAAGTCGAGACAGATGCCATCGACAAGTGCCTGGGTATGTTTATGCAATGGCTGGAAAAGAGGCCATGATGCATCACTGTCAGTTGAATCTGTCATGGCAGCTCTTATGCGTGCTTTGATGAGGTCATGTAAGGAGGACTGTGGGTCGATAATCTGAGTGACTGGCCATGCCAGGTACATCAAATTGACCAGAGGGTCCTCTGGCTCTGGGATGGGAATGGAAGTCTGGGCATACTTCTCTGGCATGGGCTTTCAAGGTGTCTTGGGGAAGGTACATCGCCCTTGGGACTGGTTGTAAATACAAAATATTGTTTTTGCTGAGACCACACAACATGTGAGCCAGGCAGTCTGATGTCTTGGTCATGGTAAGGGTGCTGGGCAGGGTAGGCAGTGCCATGGCAGGATGACCAACGACATCCAGGAAGAAAGCCACACCATCCAAAAATTTGTAACATGAATCGGATATTGATTGATTGATGCTTATAGAAATCATAGACAATTCACAGAAGCATTCAAGGACATGGTCAGAGAAATGGATTACATTATGGGCATCCCATGACATCCTAACCAGATATCGAGATGAGGAACACCTTGCAAGTGGAGATGTCATGGTCAGCTTGGATGTCATCAAGTGTTGACTGGAGGTACCCTTCACTGGACAATGCTGGAGACAGAAAGGGTCACTTTTGTACAGGGCAACTATTGATTGAAATGACAAATGTCTTAAACCAAGTCTGCAGTCTGCCTCTACCTGGTAGGGGTTGCCACTGAGCTCACATACACAACCCATAATGGGAACAAGGTCCTGGAGATGGAATTACAATAGGACAGTAGAGGTCATTGCAACTTTGAGATAGGACAGAGGGGAATGTGGTATGCTTAGAATGAAGGAAATCAGCACATCAGGACACATGACAGGATGACCTTGGCACTGACAATGACCATCCTAAATTGCATGCTGAATGAATCACATGAACCTGCAGGAAGTAAAGCATGAGTCAGCATGTGCACAGGGGGCAGAGATCAGCCAGGACACACTAAGCTTAACCAAAGCAAGGCAATATCATTACCAAACGATGAGGGGTAACCAGGAAGGTCATAACAGAGGATGTAAAGGGAAACGAGAGTGGGCCAGGGCCCATCGCACACCAGTGGTACAGTCAGAAACCCTTCTGACATAGCTACAGTGGAGGCTCAAAAACTCTGCCATAGGTACTGTGGGATCTGAAAAATTTGGAGTACCTATGTCGGTGATTCAAAAACTCTGCTGTAGCTACCGTGGGATCTGAAACATTTGAAGTACCTATGTTGGTGATTCAAAGACTCCACTGTAGGTACTGTGGCATCTGAAAATTTTGAAGTACCCTACATTGGTGGTTCAAAAACTCCACTGTAGGTACTGTGGGATCTGAAAATTTTGAAGTACCTATGTCAGTGGTTCAAAAAGCTCCACAGTAGCTACTGCAGGATCTGAAACATTTGAAGTACCTATGTCAGTGGTTCAAAAACTCTGCCATAGGTACTGTGGGATCTGAAAATTTTGAAGTGCCTATGTTGGTGGTTCAAAAAGCTCCACAGTAGCTACTGCAGGATCTGAAACATTTGAAGTACCTACATCGTGGTTCAAAAACTCCACAGTAGCTACTGTAGGGTCTGAAAAGTTTGAGGTACCTACATCGGAGGTTCAAAAACTACCTATGGTGGAATTTCAAAGACCCAGTCTGAAGCCATTTGGCAATTTGTAGGAATGGGCAATTCACTAAATTGCTAATTGGTTGAATGGTAGATTGGTGAAATTTTGTAAATGGTCAAATTGTCAAATCAGCAAATAGGTCAATACTACTAATACAATAATTTCATGTGGAAATAACATAATGAATGTCTTTGTAGAGAACATATGATATAACATGGTAAAGAACATAATTACTCTGATACTCAATGTTTTTTAGATGGAACACTACAAGAACACATACTATGTTTTTTGTATGTAACATTTACAATGTTATTAGCTTGTAATTAGCACAGATAATTATATTAGAACACAAGTAATGTTATATTACATGTTATTTTGGATACCATGCTTTACATGTAGTATCTCTGTTTTCAATGTTCTTTTCATGTTATTAGTCATAACATTGATCAATGCTTCCAGTGTTAGGTGGCCCACTTGGTAATGCCACCTACCATGTCCCTCTTTGGTTAACAAAATTGCTGCCAGCCCCACTCCACTTCCTTTCAACTCAAGTATGTAGTTATACCTTTTCTTCTGTACTTTCCATCATTTTCTGGACTTTGGTTGTTTTATCTTCATCTACATTGCTGCACATGTGTGATTGTCCATATGTCAGCCTTTATGTTTTCTTTTATTACTTTTGACATTTGACAGATCCAATTTGTTCCGATTTTACCTTAGGTACCACAGTCCTTACACTACAAAAAGTCTTCTGTACTTAGAAAAAGAATCACCCACCTTTTGGAGTCACTATCTGTGTGTCTAAGAGTCTCTGAGTATTTTGAGTCAAGTCCCTCTGTGTTTTTTCAAGTCTCCAGAGTCTTCCAGTGCCTCATCTGCAGTCTTATCGAGTTCCCTGCATCCCACAGCCCCCAGAATTGCTGCCTTGCCTACTACAAGTCCGCTACAGTGTCTACACCATCTACCTATGAGTTCAAGAGTCCTTAATCGCCGCCCTTCGAGTTTTCACCTCTAAGAAACATCCCCCAGTACCCAGAAGTTATCTTGCACCCATCTAAGGCAGACTTTTGAGTTCTTCACTGCCAGTACTCCCCATTCACCAAGAAAATTCCTCTCTCACCTCCTAGCCCTCTCTTCTATCTCCTTCTGACTCAGCACCCCTTGGGATGAGCCTATGTATGTCCTACCTACAGCTTTCCCCACTTTCCCCTTGTGCTCTCACAAGAAGAGTTGCCCACAGCATTTAGGATAGAGAGTATCCTGCCTTCTGTATACTTTCGCAGGGGATTGATCCAGGAATCTTTCACAGCCACTTGTTCCCCAGTTCCAATTCATGCTCCCCTGATTATGCCTCCCCAAACTGTTGTTCCTCGACCAAATAGATTGTCAGAGATGAAGAGCACTCTATTGAGCTTGACAGTAAACTTGGTGTTGCCCACTTGGATGTCCAATGTCTTCATGCCAACTGTCCCATTATTGCATGGTTGCTGTTCCCAGGCGATTGAAGTATCGAAGCCAAGAGTTTCATTGGAAGTGGAAGTAACACTGATAAGTATGTGAATGAAATTGTGGGGTTGGTCATTAATGTCATAACCACAAGTGGATAGTGATCCACTGCGATTGAAAATTGTTAAGCAAATGCTAGAACCCAGGATGCAGAAACATGGAGTGGCATGATGGCCATCTTGTGTGTACAATAAACAGGATGCCTTACCAGCTGTCTCTATGTAGGAAGATTTCTCCTTGTCCTTTCCTCTGCAGTTCTTCACTTCAGCAAAAGTAGCGAGGTGTCTCCAGTCGAATTCACTACCAGAAGCAAGCCAGCAAGCCATGTCTGGTTTCCTCACCACATTGCCCCCATTCAAAGGATGTGTGGCTGAATCTGTGGTCCATTTTCTGTAGTCAGTCAGCAAGACATCTAGCATAGAGCAGACTACACTCACCTGCCAACCCTGACCATCCCACAAGCATTGTTAATGCATTCAATCACACTGTTGAAGAAATCTGCAAGGGAGTTTTTGCGTGCCATGGTGGCCACTGCACTAAGGTCAGGTGCTGTCAGCCAACATTGTTCCGTCTCGTTATACAACCCCTTGTTAATGAGGCTCTCAAACACTCATTCCATTGGGAAGTAATTCAGTTGATCCTTAAATAGCTTGCCCATTGAAATTGGCCCAAATACAACTTGGTCTGGGAAAAGACAATCCAAGAGCTTGCAACTGTCACCTTCTGAGAGCTCCCAGTGAGTTTTGCAAGTGTCATTGTCGACCATGGGATCCATAGCCACACAAGACCAGTCAGTTTTATACCTCAAAGCCACAGGGATGCTAACAAGCTACATATAATTGTGAACTTTCTGATGTGCAAATGATAAGTCAATGACTCACCCATAGCAAGCTGAACAGTGTTCCATGGGCCACTAGCGACTGGACAAAACAACATAAGACCACTGATTAAGTAAAGTTGATTACTCACTCGGCCCTTGGATGGGGTTCTTAGCTTGTTCATTGGCATTTGAACATTTTCCATAAGATCAGGTTAGGAAGAGTTGATTGATCAGAGTTTCTCGTATACAAGAATGTATGGCAAGGTAATGATGTAACAGTTAAGCTGATGATAACGCATAGTGAAATTCCTTTGAAAAGTACTTGTTTAACCAAAATTCATCACTCAGTTCATAGCTACTCAAGCTCATCAAGCAGGAATGTGCTGCATGGCTGAAGTTTGGGACAAGATGAGCTGGAGACTGAATTCGAGTGATTGAAATTACCTCTCCAACATGTTGACCATTTCTCTTCACTGCCCATTTAAGCATGTGTGTGCCAGTCACTGGACTGGGCTGAGAAATGATGTTAAAGTGCTGGACATAGGCAAGGAAAAGGTCCAAGCATCAAATGTAGAAGATCATCCACAGCTGGGAGACCGAATGACCCACTAGTCCACTTTTTGGCCAGTCACCTTGAGAGTGTACAGTTGTGGACAGGCAAACTCAACAAAATAAATGTTCAAATTTTGCCAATAGTCTAGTACCTTCTGTCAAGTTAAAAACCATGTACACAGCATATTTAGAACCTGATCATAATATTTACATGAGCCGATTTTGACCTTGACAAAATTTCAGTTTTTGACCCTCAAAATTTGGTCACCCCTGAAAAAATGGCCCTAAAAATCCCAAAAAATCCAGAAAGGCAGTACTCTCCATTATGAATATGATGCCAGCTCCAGACATCAGCAAGCACACTAGTCAGGAGTAAGAAAAAATACTTTGAACCTGCTCAAGTCATGGTGGGAACCGAACACTTTGACAAGTATGCCTCACAGCTGACCATGAAAACACCCCACAGTATGGAATACAGCTGGCCTGTGCAATCAAAAGTCTGCTGTGCTACAGACCACAATGCCCACCAATGGTTCTTCATCAGAATCTGACTCTAGTTCTAGCCAGAAGCTAATCAAAAGGGCAAGGACACAGTCTCATAATCCAGCCCAGAAACCTACTCTACAGGTGACAGTGAGGATGACTGGCAGCCTCCCATGGTCATTGACAGTCTGAAATTCATTGCAGACAATGAATCTGACAATGATATGGAGTCAAATGCTGAAGACATCAATTTCCTGTTTCCAGACATCAGTGATGATGAAACCTACACACACCTCATCAATCTTGCAATTAGGACTGGTGATGACCCTTCAGATGAAACATGGCTACCTGTGAGCAGATCCAGACAGCAAAAGAAGTCCACTGGGAGGCCTTCAGAGTACAAGAAAGGCCCAGACATTGGCAGCAAGTCAGCCTGCACCAAATGATGCTATAAAAAACTCCTGCAGAACCAGACATCACTTATGAGCTTTGGTTTTGTCCAAGTCCCCCCATCTCCAAGTCCGAGTCCTTCCAGTAATGCCTCCCCTATTCCATCATCACCTTCACACACTCCAGACCCCCTTGAAGTTCTAGAACAACTCCCCTTCCCATCAAATGATGGGGTACAGATCCAAAGTGATGGTGTCTATACTGTGGGGACATCTGGAGAAAGTAGAGAAGCTGACCTGGTAGAACATGATCCTGGCCTCATCCAGAGCATAGAGGATGCATGGGAGGATGAGCTGGTGGAGCAGGAACATGATGGGGTTGAGGTGCAGGGCTAGGACGAGTTGCAGGATCAGATTAAAGATGATCTTGCAAAGGGTGCGAAGACTTTACCCCTCTCACATATCAACCAGCTCCTCCTGATTCATAACTTTGCAACCCTCCGGTTGCAAGGCATTGGGCAAATCAAAGCAAGCCTGGAGATTGCACATCAGTGGGATGAAGGGGAAGGTGTCTACTTTGCATGAAAAGTTAGGGCACTTGCATGTCACTACCAGGTCTTCAAGCAACTCCCCACTGAGAAGCAAGGAGGTCACACAAATGCCTTGAGTCCTCTCAAGGATGAGAGGATCCAGCTCGCTGCTCATCAATGGTTGACATCACAGGCCACAGGGCAGATCACTCCAAAGGGCTTCCACCATGCTCTCAATAATACCATCCTTCCATCACTGAACATCAATCCTACCCAGTCACTGTGTGAACGTACTGCTCAATGATGGTTGATGAAGTTGGGGTGGCAGAAAACAAGGTTGAAAAAAGGAGTCTATATGGATGGCCATGAATGTGAGGATGTAAAGAAATATCATCAGGAGGTTTTCTTACCTATGATGGCCACATTCGAGGCATGCATGGTCCACTTTGAAGGATCAGAACTGCAACGTACAGAACCAACCTTGATGGCTGGGCAAAAGAAGGTGATTGCAAACTTTCATGATGAATGCTGCTTCCATGCAAGTGATTTCAAGACCCATGTTTAGTGAGTAGCATCATCAACTCAGAGCTGCATGAATCCTGACAGTTGGGGCAACTTTAGTCTCTTGCCTGGACAACAAATATTACAGAAGAAAGGGAGAGGTTGAATCATTCATGTTTCTGAGTTTATCAACTCTGAAGATGGATGCTTAGCCCTTCACAACAGGCAAGGGGAGATTATTGAAACAGCAAGGAAAATAATTTACCCAGGTGCCAATGGCGATGTCTGGTGGGACACAGAGCAGCTGCTAAAACAAGTGAAACATGCCATTCACATTTTCAACACTGCGCACCCAGATGCCATTTCCTTATTCATCTTTGATCAGTCTTCTGCTCATGCATTGCTGCCACCAGACGCATTGAAAGCATTCGAGATGAACAAGTCCAATGGGGGGAAGCAGTGCAAGCAGTGTGACATGATTGTTCCACAGTCGAATCCAGCTGCGGAGCATCGTGGGAAAATTCAAAAGATGTCCTTACCTGATGGCTGACCCAAAGGACTCCAACAAGTCTTGGAAGAACAGGGCTTCGATGTTCAGGGAATGCGCACCAAGTGTGCTCCTCTCTGTCCATGGGAAAATACTGATTGTTGTATGGCATGACTCCTCAGCAAGCAAGATGACTTTACCAATCAATTGTCAATGCTCGAGACTGTCATCAAAGAAGCAGGCCATGAATGCATCTTCCTCCCAAAGTTTCATTGTGAGCTGAATCTGATTGAAATGGTATGCTGTTTATTTAGATTGATCACATATCTAACATATGCTACAGTATTGGGGGTGGTGTAAGTACTGTTACTGTGAAGTTTCAAAGACCACATTTGAAGAGGCAAAGCGGGTGTGAGAGAGCAGCTCGATGCATGCCCAACTGAGGTTATCCATCAGTTTATCAATCGGTCATGGTGGTTCATGAGTGCTTATCACTTGGGACTTACTGGGAAAGCAGCAGAATGGGCTGTCAAGAAACAAAAACAGCATTGTCAGGTCTCTCAGTCGGCCATGATGTCCATTGAAGCCATCATTAACAGTGTGTAGACTACTTGTCATGTCATTTTTTGGATCCAAAAATTTGGCCACCACAAAAAAATGTGGGAAAAATATAAGAAGGCTGTTTTTTGATGTATTTCAACCATCTGAGTTCAAATCTGGCCTCAGTTTCTCACCCAAAAATTTTGGAGAAGCTGTACACAAATTGTTGAGTTTGCCTGTCCACAACTGTAGGTTGATGATAGCTGAGTCATATTGGCCATAACAATTCACAGTTGAAGGTGGGATGACATGCAGGGTCTGAGGCAGTAGTAGATTCTTGCTGTGGTTTGACAACTGCTGTATGTACATGCACTTTGTGCCATATTTGAAGCTTATCAAAGGTATGTTCTCGACCTAGAGAAGATATATCCCTGTTTGTGAAGAAGGCAGCTATAGCACTCTTGAGATCCAGAAGCTGATATACACTAGAAGCCTCATCAACTGTTAGCCATAATGAGGGTTTAGTGGCAAGATGAAAACCAGTCATGGATGTTGCAAACGTGTGATAAGGTTTTTGCAGAAATGGCTTTGCATTGAGGGAAGCAGAGATAGAGAAGTAGTTGGGGAATGGATGGGTGAGAGTAGAATACTTGGGGTGGATCTTCTCTATGTCTGGTTCATGTTCTTCATCCTCATCCCATTCAGAGGAATCCTCGTCATCCCCCCCTTTATCCACATGCTGCCAAATGTGGGTCGCTAGGTCAAAACAAAAACACTTGTCAAGCTGGTTGAGATGGCATACAATCTGGCTTTTGTAGTTTTGATTATTGCCTGCCTGAGCTGGAACTTTGATTTCATCGACATGGGCATGTTTGGTGATGTCAGCTGACCACTGCATCACTGCTCCCGACTGATGAATGCTCGGAATGACATAGAGATCACTAAGAAAAGGGTAGGGAAATGTGGTCTGAAGGGTAGTTTGACCAGTAGGGACCCTGCTGAAGAGAGGAACTAGTAGATAGAATGAAAAGAAAAAGAACAGAGAACACTCAGGTGAAAACCTGACACAAAACTCCTCAATCCCCACCACTCTAGGGCTCCCCTAGAGCTGTCCTGACCTCACTCTCAAGGGCAGAAAACAGAAAAGACTGCCACAGGCTGGTCACACCAGCCTGTGCTCTCCAGCCTCAATAGTGGTGATTGTTTTGTAACTACTACAAAGTCGAGTCCAAGTCCAACTTCACTTACTAAGCAGCCACTTGCCTTGCACCTAAGTCCAAGCCCAGAGTACAAAATGGGGATCATGTCCCTTAGAAAACCACTCTTTCCCCACCCAATATCCTACTAGGGAGTGACCTCTCCCTACATCTGAGGGGGTCTGTGAATCTTGACTGTCCTCAGTCACTTCCCCCACCAAGGGACTTAGGTAGAGGGAAGGAGGAGGGAAGGACAGGGCCTCACCAATTATCCAACATCAAATCAAGGGCTCAGAATGAGGCATGAAGCCTTTTTGAAGGGGTCGAGGGTCATGAGCAGGTTGGCACTGCTCTTGAAGGGCTCAAGGGGTGACTCAAGGGTCTTGGGCAGACTCGAAAGGGGCTCGAAGGAAGGCTCGAAGCCTGTTCGAGGGCAGATGAGGGTCTCGAGTCTCAATATATACCTAAACCAAACTATCAGACTTGTATGCATGGACTTTGTGCACTTGAGGTGCCCTCAGTAACTCGACAGTGTCCTTTAGACAGTTGACTACATGTAGAATATACATATAACACGAAATAGAATCAAACCTATCCCCCTTTTTGAGGGGGGGTGACGAAAGCAGTAGGCCAGCACCAGCCAGGGCAGCAGCCCTCGGCTGGGCTGCTCTCGAGGGCTATCTCGAAGCTTTGAATCAAATACTGTAAAATTTCGTCAGTAGCATATGTACCTCTCACACCCTAGTGCACTCTCATCCTCATAGTGCCCTTAAAGCCAATAGCTTAGCTTGCATGAGCTAATGTATGTACTGAAATAAAGTGGACATGGGATGGCACACTGAGTTCCCATTACCTATCCCTGCTGCGATCCCTACCTCTCATTTGGCAGCTGAAGGGTCTCTTCGAGACCACTGGTCCCCTCGAGGGTTCACTTGAGCCTCGGGCTCATGATCACAAGCTCCTCTCGCTTATCTACACTCATGTCCCTCAAACCCTCGAAAGGGTTTGTCAACCTTTGATTATCCTAATACCATGTAGTTGTGAGTCAAACAAAATAAAATGATACAAGGAAACTTGGGCCTTCAAGCTCAAAAGGCCAGCTCACATCAAGATGTACTGGGGAGGGGGCTCACTTCCCCTCTTCATCACTCCTTCCTGAGATCCTGGACCCTTGTAGATGCTTGCACCGAGCTCATGCAGACTTTGAGTGCTCTGGTAGTTGGCTGGCACTTCGTGGCCATCGCGCAGTCACTCCAAGGGTTCATCTTCTGGCTTCAAGGTCTTGACTTGTCATCTGAGGCTTCAACTTGTCGCTTCGAGGCCTCAACTCGTCACTTCAAGGCCAGACCTCCCCCCTCGAAAGCACAACCTGGGTATGGGGTGCTCTCATCCTCCTTGCATCCTCACCCTGCCCACTTGATGACCATCTGTGAAACACAGGCCCTCAAATGAGAGTAAGGGTGCGATGAGGCAGAGCTAGGTTGCCCAAATTGAGGTGGGACTCCAGGGAGTGTCTTCTAGAAGAGACTGAGAGCACTCCACTGGAGTAGACCTGTAACTGTACCACCATAAGTGGGATATCCACAAAAGAAACAAAATACTTGAGCCTTTGAGCTTGGTGCTTGATATCGAGGGTACTGCTGCTCCCAAGAGCCTACAACTGAGCTTCGAGGGGGTCTCATGCTCATTGCTCTCCTCGAAAACCTTTGTATGCTGTACAATAACATAACAGTGAGTATAAAACGTCTAAGAGGAACATAAAAAAACACATGGGTGACACTCAGCCCTCATCTCGAGCACCAGACAAGGCTCTGGGCTCACTTTGGCTCAATCCCAGCCTCGAAGTCTCGAATACTTGATGTAGCACTCCATAGAGCCTAGGATAGAGGAACCATAAGTGAACTGCATACAAATGACAGTGGGAATATGAGTGAACAGGCCCAGAGTTCGAGTGAGGGCCTGCTCACAACCTTTGAGCCTCTCATTCGAAGCAGGGAGGTGCTGTCATGATCATGCAACTCCTGGCTATCACATTTTGCTAATTGACTTTACTTCCAGTAGATAGCCTTCTCCCAGTATGTATGTTGCTGATCTCTGGAATCTGGAGCTCAGACCCCAGCACACTGCCCTTCCTTTGTTCAGTATATAGTTTCCTAGGTTTCACTCAGCATAGCTTCCCCATTCCATAGTACCTGTTTCAGCCACTGGTGGTCCAGCCTTCAACCACCCAGTCAGTAGATTGCTCACTCTGTACATAGCTTTAGTACCACAGATTACCAATACTGCCAGTACTCCAGCATTGGTACTTCCAGCACTCAGGTATATAATCCATGTACTTACTTCTGTAGATACTTAGCAATAATATCAACTTGAACATCCAAGCTCCCCATACCTCCTACCCAGTTCCTTGCTTACTCACTTGGCATACCCGGAACCTATCCAAGGGCCCAGTTCACGAGCTGAGGCCAATATGGGTGTTGTGCCAATTCTGTAGGTCCTGGAACTCATGATTCCCTTACTGGAACTATGCTGGTACTTGTTTTCCCAGTCCGGACCTAGCCCTCGGAACATGGTTCTGACAGTATATTATCACTCCCACTTGGATAGGTTCACTGTTGTCCATGTGGTTATGTCCAACACTCTTTTCCTACCCTCTCTGGACATTGGCCTGGTGCCTGTCCACTGACCTCCACTCCTCCACTGTAGTCACTGGACTTCTCTGGCCTGCTCAATGGTTGACTCACTGACCCTTCTGAGTCTCCCCTGTTCTTGATTACCTAGTTGGACCTTAGAAGGGCTTGAGGTTAGTCTCACCAAACCCCAGTCTAACTCTGGAAAAACTCTGTCTCTGGACTTTGTGAAGCACCTACAATACTCCACTCAGCAGGGTTACCCTGGTAACATTTTGTAGTTTTTTGTTGGGTTCTTAAGCATTGGTACTAGGAAACCACTAACTCCCCCTACATGATCCATTGATCGATTGGGATTGGAGTAGTACTTGTTCCAGCCTTTGCCCATGGAATGCCAGCCCATTTTTCATTGTCTCTGTCCTGGTCATCCTGGCTTTCAACACTCTCGCTTTCGAGCACTCTGACCTACACTCTGACCTGCTGACCCTTCCGACTTCTGCTTTTGCAAACCCAGCTTCACTCGTCCCAGTACTCTGTTGTCTCCTCCGAGACCGGCCTTCATGGCTACCCCACTAGCCTGTCCTGGTGTACTTCCTGCCTCTCCCATTTTAACTCTGCCTCCCTACAGACTTTCTTTCCCCAAGTATGAGAACTGGCACTCATTTCTCTGGCCCAGTTTTCACTTTCCAGCTTGAAAACACTCTGGACTTTCTCAGACAAGTGTCCCTTGGACTCATGATCACCAACACTCGCTTCCCTGCTTTATTTACCCCTTTAGGCAACTTGTGAAAACCAACCTTCCCTTGAGAAATCGTCTCTCTAATTGAACATTAAGCAACACATTTCCTCCACTCAGAGACTTCTGAACTACCTTTTCATTACCAATCTAACATCACCTTCCTTCCTATATTGTCTCACTCAATGTTGTCTTTCCCTAACAACTACATTCCTCCACATCTTCCTCATCGGGCTGCTCCAGCCTTCCTCCAGTGTTTTTGTCCTGGACCTCCTCTGCCCTTAACTCATCAGCAGAGAAGAGAGGTAGCTCTCATTGAGCAGACTCTTCATTCTGACCCCTGCTCCCACCTGTTTATTGGGTATGCAGTGGCAATTGTCATTGTCTGCCTAATCCTTGTCAGCATCTCGCCCTTTTTGGGACCCCCAGACCTTTCCTTTTCATGCACACCAGCCAGAACTACAACTCCAGTCTCTTCTGCCACCCCACAACTCTGACTGGCACTCACTGGCACTCTCTGGCCCTCTGACCCCCCAGCCTTCATCTCTTGACTCTGGTACCCTTCTGGTACTTGAGAACTTCTGTTCATGTCCCCACTGTCACCCTCTTCCAGCACCTCTGGACCTCTATGCTGGCCCCTACTGTACCTTGTGAGCTTGGTACTTAAGAGGGGGATGGTCCCTGTATGATTATGCTCTTGTAGCACTTTTTGTTTACTTTGTGTTTGATACTTACTTTTGTTTTCTGTTAGTTAGTCAATGTCCCAGTACTAGCTACAAGTACTGGTAGACACCTTTATGTTCTGGTATGTTTTTGTCAACTACTGGTACACCCCTCATTACTACTTCATGTATCTTTTCTCATTTGTTTCCTTCTGAACTATGTTGTTACTTACAGCTATGTTACTTTTGGACTTTGTCATGTTCTGTACATCCCAGACTTTTACTACTTACCAGCTCCCACTCTTTGGCTTATGGTACCCTCATGCAGAGACACAAACAAATGGGACTACAACAACAAGAACTAATGTTTGTATTTACAAGTGCTGGCCCCTGGCCTGGTACTCACACCTCTGGATCAATCTCTGGGGCCTCCTCCCCCTCCACATCCTCATCAGTCTCCCCATCACTCATCTCTTTGCTGGTACTCTCTTCATCACTCAACTCCTCCACTTCTGCCACTTGTTGGTACTCAGTCTCTTGAAGAAGTTCATAGAGACGGTCGTTGAACCACCTCTGCATGCACTGAGTCTCTTTGGCGATCTCCTGGTGCTTCGCTGTAAGGAATTGGCTCGAAGGGCCAGGGAAAACAGAGAATAGAAGTGTTGCGAGTCTCGTTTCATCCTCAAAGAGGGTTCTCGAAACCCAGACAGCTCAGGTACTAAGTTGGCACTGAAAATGAAGACTGGACTTAGAATTTGACACTGGGAAAAGCCATTAAAAGCATATATGCAGCAGAGACACTATGACTCTCAAGCTTCGCCCTCAACTTGGGCTACTTGCTCTACAATGAATGCACAGTAGTGTAGGTTAAAAAAAATGTCCACATGACTCTTGTGCCCCAAACACTTGCATGCTTAGTCATCACATGGCTTGCCTCACTCCCAAGTCCCTCCCCTCACTCCCTTTGACCCTCAAAACCTCTCCCTCAACCCTCAAAACCTCTCCCTTGACCCTCAATACCTCTCCCTTGACCCTCAAAACCTCTCCCTTGACCCTCAAAACCCCTCCCTCAACTCCCAACACCTCTCTGACCTCTTCTTCTCTCAAATCTCTTAGTAGGGGCCTTGCTGTGCCTACATCACCATCTTGTTGGTATGCCAGTCTATGGCTGCCATGATGGCATGCAACCCTCTCACCACCAAGATCTCCCCAGCCACATTCTCGGACCTTGAAGGCCCAGCCTGCACCTCCACCTCTGGACTCTTTGCTCGCGCCCATTTCTTCTTATCACTGGCTCTTGGTGATGTCGTTTCTTCCAGCCCTCACTTCTTTTTCTTCTCAGCACCTGGCAACACACATTGCTCCATCAGGCCCAAGCACTGATCACATGACTTTTTCCCATGCTTGCTTGCCTTTGCCAACTCAAAGGTACACTCCACCTCAGCTCTGACACATTGGGCACATGGGCCTACAGGCACTGGGTCATGTGCCTTGGCCTTCCCCTTTGCTTTTGAACCCTCTGCCAGCCCTGGATTCCCTGTTTCTGCCAGCACTGGCACACTTGTTCCTGGCCACTCCCCTACCAGCACACTCACTCTCAGCCTATTCACTACTGGTGTCTTGGACCATCTGTTCATCTCCTGATCATCCTCTGCTCATTGTCAATTTGATAGCACCTTGTAGTACTCCATCTCTGAGTCGACAGCATACACACACTCTGCCCTCTCCCAGGCCTCCTTCACCCAGGCCTCACAAGCTTCCTCCTCTTGGCACTTGGCTTCTGCCTGTGCCACTCTTGCATGCTCTGCTGCCTCTTTGGCTGCTTTCTGTTCCTTCTTAGCTCGCTTCTGGCATTGATGCTTGGCGTACTTCATGTCAGCAACCTCCTGTTCATCCTCACTTGCTGATTGAATGGCTTCATCTGGAATGGCAGTCCAGTCTTAGGTAGCAGTGGGGGTGGGCAAACTGGTGTTGACGATGTTCTGAGACATGTTTTTTATAGAAGAGAGGTACAATGATGGTGATGGGAGGTCAAAGGGTTGTTGAATATGATGATCCCCCAAACCAGTCTTTAAAACCCGGTAAACATGTGTCCCAGCTAACCCTAGTCAACCTCATGCCAGCCTTAAGGTATACCACCTGTTCAGTCCTTGAGGGCTCAGCCATAAGAGGGGGATACTGTCACAATCATGCAACTCCCAGCTATCACATTTTGCTAATTGACTTTACTTCTGGTGGATAGCCTTCTCCCAGTATGTATGTTGCTGATCTCTGGAATCCAGAGCTCAGACCCCAGCACACTGCCCTTCCTTTGTTCAGTATATAGTTTCCTAGGTTTCACTTCACATAGCTTCCCCATTCCATAGTACCTGTTTCAGCCACTGGTGGTCCAGCCTTCGACCACCCAGTCAGTAGATTGCTCACTCTGTACATAGCTTTAGTACCATGGATTACCAATACTGCCAGTACTCCAGCATTGGTACTTCTGGCACTCAGGTATATAATCCATGTACTTACTTCTGTAGATACTTAGCGATAATATCAACTTGAACATCCAAGTTCCCCATACCTCCTACCCAGTTCCTTGCTTAGTCACTCAGCATACCTGGAACCTATCCAAGCTTGGCCCAGTTCATGAGCTGAGGCCAATACAGGTGTTGTGCCAACTCTGTAGGTCCCAGAATTCATGATTCCCTTACTGGAACTATGCTGGTACTCATTTTCCAGGTCCAGACCTAGCCCTCAGAACACAGTTCTGCCAGGTGCCTGCTTCCTCATACATGGCACCTGGGGTGTCCTGACTCTCAAGGCATCCCTCCTGGTCAGTTTTCGAGTGCTGGAAGTCGCCACAAACTCGAGAATAGTGCTGTGCCCACCAGAGTGGGGAATCTGAACCTGTAGTGTCAGTACTTCACCTGTAGAGCACTGTACCTTCTCTCCATGTACTTCATAGCCTTCAAATAAACAGTTCTTGGACTTATAGGACAAACTGGCATGGACTTTCATTGGAGTATCATTGTAGGCATGGAAAGCGAGTGAACACGTGGCCTTGACACATAGCACCATGGCACAGGACTGCTTAGTCAGCTGACAAAGTGTGCTCGGACTTGTAGCACAAGTCTCTACTCTGAGACTTGGAATCCATCCCTGCTGCAAATATATCAATAAAACTGTCACACCATATGACATACCTCTGCAGTGAGCTGTCTGAAACCCAGGTAAGAGCTCCTTTATCCTCCAAGTGACTGATTTCCAGGTTTTTCTTCACATTTTCTCCTCTGGTGGCTTCCTTCAAGCCACCACCCTCAATCACCTCTCGACCTCGACTGTCAGCTTGTTTTCTTTGATTCTATCACTTCCTGGTTGCTCTGAGACCTCACACAGGTCTTCCTTCAGTTCTGGTGGGGGTTTCTGGGCTTTGAGGGCATGTGCTGCTGCCTCGAATGGTCACTCCTCTGCACTTGGCTCGTCTTTGGCCACTCGAGGTTTGATGAGGGGGTTCTGGGACAGAAAATCAGCATGGGGCAACATGAGAGAATGGGTATACTCCATTTGGGGGACTGGTGAGTCTCCCATTACTTCAGTTGCTTCGAGCTCAACTGATACCCTCATCTCTAGCAACTTTCCTTCGCTTTTCTCCTTCAATTTCTCTTGTAGATGATCCCTTTGTACCTCAGCCATTAGTGACTGCCCAGAAATATATGAAGTGACCTGTTCATGTTTGAAGCTGGATTTGTTTTGACCCTCAACAATCGGTGAGCAGCTCAGCTCCACCACAGCTGCCTCAATACTTTCCACTTTGAGAGCCTGACCTCTCGGGCTACCTTCTGGTGCCTTTGACAGCTTTGAGGAGTCCTGAAAATTGTGAGTTAGTGAGAGATCTTCAAGTGACATGGAACATGAAAACTGTGAGGCTTGAGAGCCTCGCCTCACTGGCATCTCCCTGTTGTCAAATTCCTTGTGAGCTGTCATAGGTCTCAGCTCTTGCTCCCTGACTTTGTACTGGGCCTCTCAAGCCCTCCACTGGTCCCTTGCCATGCATGCTTCTCTTGACTCCCAACAATATCCCTTCTCGAGCAACCTTTCTGCCTCTCGAGTGACCTGGCATGTAGGCCATGCATCATCTGCATGCCATCTCTGATCATTCCACTCAAGCCTTCGAAAGATCTCACCTCGAAGCTCTCCATCAAAGCCTTTGAGATATAGATCATCCTTCTCAATGCTTGAAAGTTGGTCCATGACTCAAAGGTGTGTCACAACCTTGGTAAAACATAACTGGTATTCAAGTAAGGCATCAAATGAGTCAATCTTAACCTGCTTTTGCTCGTCCACTAGGTCATAGAGATTGTGCTTCGAATACCGAGCTGGGGGAAACCTGAAATGTGAGTAGAGTCAAGATGCATCTGTAATGAAGTCAGCCCAATCTCTTTCTGCATACAGTAGCCCTCTCCATCGCTTGAACTTGTCAATACCAAGGTACCAAATGGCCCATCGAGCCCAATTGTGATCTTTGAAGCAGCCAGCTTCCATGCAGAGGTCTTGAACATCCTCAAGATACCATAGTACGTCATCTGGATGCCCCAAGAACCTCAGAGCATCTTTGTCACTCCCTTGAGGCATTCCTTTGAGGGGCTGAGGAGCACTTCATAGGTGTTCTACAACCAGTTGGCTTTCAAAGCTCGAACTTGACCCTCAAAACCTATCTTCGTGCCTCAATTGACTCTCATAACTCTCATAGTGCCTGTGGTGACTCATGATAAGTAAATTAAAAGAAGAAAATGATGTAGCTGTATCTGAAAAATCTATTCCTGCAACTTGGCTTCTCTCATTTCGCTTCGAGGGTTACTTCAGTGCCTCAAAACTGTCTATAACTTGTCCCTGAAACTTCTAAAACTGTAGATTAACTTCTAAATGAAATAATGGATACTTAGCTTGGTTCCTAACCATGCCAAACTGTCAGTAGAGATGTCCTCCTCTGCAAGGACCAGGATCCCCTCCAGGTGGGCTCCAGATGTAGAGACCACTAAGAAAAGGGTAGGGAAATGTGGTCTGAAGGGTAGTTTGACCAGTAGGGACCCTGCTGAAGAGAGGAACTAGTAGATGGAATGAAAAGAAAAAGAACAGAGAACACTCAGGTGAAAACCTGACACAGAACTCCTCAATCCCCACCACTCTAGGGCTCCCCTAGAGCTGTCCTGACCTCACTCTCAAGGGCAGAAAACAGAAAAGACTGCCACAGGCTGGTCACACCAGCCTGTGCTCTCCAGCCTCAATAGTGGTGATTGTTTTGTAACTACTACAAAGTTGAGTCCAAGTCCAACTTCACTTACTAAGCAGCCACTCACCTTGCACCTAAGTCCCAGCCTAGAGTACAAAATGGGGATCATGCCCCTTAGAAAAATAAAAGAAAACCACTCTTTCCCCACCCAATATCCTACTAGGGAGTGACCTCTCCCTACATTGACACTCTGGAGGAGCTTGAGCTTGGGAATTCACCAGTCACCTCACACACCCTGGCTCACAATGGACTCTTTGTGATTATGAAATTCCTGTAGGGCACTGGCCACCCTGTCAATAGATTGTGTAGTGAATGATGGGGCCTGCACAAGATAATGAAAGTTGAGGAGTGCATGAATGGCCATAAGGAACTTGTGTGGGACAGACCCAGCCACAGTGCCTATGATATAGTGTTGGACAGCATGATGGTCATGACCCGTGACTTGTTTAAGCTTCGAGATACCCTCTTTGAATGCTTGATACCCCACGAGGGTCTGAATAATGGAGAAATGAAAGTCCAGCTCGACTGCCCCTGTCACAGCGATACACCACTTGACATCATGGTCCCAAAACATCCTATGAAAGTGGTGAAGCACTTCAGGAGTGATAAATTCAGAGGGATCTGATAATGGCCATAGCTTCCAAAATGGTTCAACAATGCCATTCAACTGCAACTGTTTGATAGCCTTCACAAAATTTGAATAATTCACCAGGGAACATTGTGAACAGGCTATGTGAATCACAGCAAGTGTATTCACTGCCATGTGAGGGGGGTGTCAGTATGCATTGCCAAATTCATTTGCAGTGGCTATAGTGACGGGTGATGCCTTAATGCTTGTTCCTGCCAAGAGAGTTTCCTCTGGGGTGTTGGCAATCCAGGCAGCTAGTGGTGTGAAACAGTAATGCAAATTACCTCTTGGGTTGTTCATCATAATCCCCACAGACACAGCAGTCTTGAGAGGTGACAAGACAACACCGAGAGCTTGATGCACAAGCCAGTCTTGAAGTAGGCTATGAATGCGAGTAACTTTGTGCATAAACTTGGCAATGGGAAGTAAAGCAAGAAGAAGATAAGCATGTAGAGATGTTTTGCTGTGGATGCACATGTCAATATTGGTGAGGCTGATCAGAAGAGGATGGGCCATATGGTTGCCACTCATCACTGAAATATTGGTCTTATCAGATGACAAGACCACCCCTAAGAGAGTGGCACCCAGTGGTAGTGCCTCCTAAGTGGTAGAGCATATGGTCATCAGCAAGCCCTGGAGAATATGAGAATGAAATAATACCTGCATCTGCCAGGCATGATGCCCACTCAACCACTTGTCATATATGCAGCAGACCTTCGCAGCGCATGTCCAAACCTTTCTGGGCATGAATGAAGTATGGGGGTCAAGAAGCAGGTGACTCAGCAGTGCTTGCAGACAATCGATGGGATTGTGATAGAAAAGGCAGGCAGGTTCTTTTGTGGGATACTCAGTCATCAACATTTCACATAACCCTCATGGGCCAGGTGGAAGTATTTCAGCACGAGTCCTGAGCTGTTTTGTGGAGCAAAAGGCAGCAGAACATTTTTGATCTGAGGGGTGATAAGACTGAGAACACACTGAGATATCATTACTTATGATTTCAAGGGAGAGTAGACTGTCAATTGCCACCATGCTAAGACGAGACCATAAAAGCCACAAAGCAAACACCCACTCCTGCCTTGATGCCCAAGGGAAATAGATATTTTCTCGCTGCTTCTCAGCATATTGGTCATTCCTGAACTGGTCCATGAATGTTTCTCCACCAGGGAATGTTTCCACACACCCTTTGTATGACTCGACAAACCTTGCTGTACCCAGGAGTGGTTCACACTGACTTTCATGGGAGCCAACAAGAGGGAGTAGGAGCATAATTGGAAAAGGGGGGGACAGTATCAGTGGGAGGGATGCCCATGTTAACATCTTCATCATCATACTGCCCACCAGTGGCATCCTCAGCATCCTCCAGGCCACAGAACATTGCCCTATCAATGATATCTTCAAAGGGATTGTCAGCAGTAAGAAGACCCATCTCTTCACTGGCCATAGATGCATAACAGGAGCTGGTGGGTTGGTTCATGTGCTGAAGGACATTAGTGACCAAGCAAAATTTCTTTCTGCACCAAGGGCAGCTTATGTTTTTTGGCAGTCTGTGGGTGGTTTTCTTGCAAGGCATTGTGATGGTGATAGTAGCTGAGGAGAAAATAGCCACTTGAGAATCATTAATATTTGCTGTAAATGCATGGTGGCCAACCGGTGATAACCAACATTGATTGATCAGAAGTTACCTTACACTCCTACTCTTCTACCCACCACATGGACACTACCTCAGAATCCCCTGCAAATTTCGATGCTCATAGCATGCATCACCATGATTATTGGCAGTTTGGAGACTCTGACAACCCCTTCCATTTTTCTCCACTTGCTGAACTTCATGAAAAGATGATTTCACCTGTATGCTGGCACTTTCATGCAGACCTTTTGTCTTCCAACAAGTCTCAATGTCCTTTGTCATCAGCCAAAGCTGGCGCACAATCTGAACCGTCAGACACAGAGGTTAGCAAGCCATAATATGCTGTGCTATGTACTGACTCCCAGCAGTCTGAGCCAGCAACAAGCCCATATATATGCCACTGTATCATTCCTCCCCCATGCAACAGTATGGAGGCTTACCTCCTCCTAGAGGTTGCCAGAAGCAATCATCAGATATCACTCAAGTGGAAGGATCTCGCCTATGAGATTGTTCACTGCAACACAATTGCCTTACAGCTCAATTGCATTTTACTTGAGTGGGCTGAGAGAGATCTTCATACAGCAGATGAGCATATCAGTCATGTTTGCTTGACCATTAGACAGAGTGGCCATTCAGCAGTGTCAGATGCAATGCGAGAGTCTTGGCCATGCAGTTCTGAAGATGGTAAGTTTCTTATTCTTTTCAAGTGTTTTCTTTTTCACTTTGACATAAAGACAATGGTGTGCAGCCCTGTGAGCATCCTCAACCAATTTCGATGTCCCTTTGGATTAGAATTCATGTATCACTCAGCTGGTGCAGCAAATTTATGTTTTTCATCTTCAGAGTCATGAGTGTTGTATTTCATTTTGGGTCATAATGGTGCAATTTTCTAGGCTACATACTGGGTTGCACTGTACAACACATGATTTTATTTACTACTAGTACATACTGGCATACATATGGCCAGGCTGACTTGTTTCATGTTGCTGCAGTTTTGATATGCACCATTTATGCAGTGACATACTACATGAAAGTTGGTGATGTGAGGGGAAGTTGACTTGGCAGTATTGGCATTGCTGTGGTGAGTCATTGAGCCGAGCTGAGCCGAGCCATTGGGAGAGCATGTGGCACTTACAGCTGGTTGTGTGAGACTGGGCTGGGCTGTGCCAGGCTTGCTGCTCAGCTAAATTTTCCGAAGTGCTGGAATTTCACCTAATGAAAAAGGCTGGTTTGCTGATGAGGCATCTCAATGACTATGTCAGTGGCACAGCAACTTTGGATCCACTGCAATTATGTACTGTCATCTCTCACTTTCTGGTTTTGGATTTAAATTCTGCTGTGCCATCTCCCCCTGAAGTCCAGTCGAAGTGTTCTAAGCTGTTGGACAAGTTGACATTTTTATATTCAGACCAAGAAACCCTCGACCTGAAGACCATTTTCCGATCATACTTTGTATTATACCTCCTTGGCCATGCACATATACAGGCCTGTGCCTCTCCTTACATGCTAAAAATGATTTTTGAGGATCTGAAAAGAACAGGCATCAAAGGTGCACTAGCCCTTACCTGCACAGTGGTATGTATTACATTTTAATCCTAAATGGTCAGCTAACACATTTTCTTTAGTTGCACCATACTCTCACCCTGTACAATGAGGGTATGCTGGATCTCGATGTTATGGTTGCCCCCAGAAAGGCCAAAATGCCTCTCAAGATGAACAAGGTGACTGGAAAGGAATCATCAACTGCTTTGATGTTCTCCAAGCAGAATTGCAGCTCTCATACCAGGCAATATGCTGATGCAATTGCTAAGCATGATGATGCCACACTCTGTGAAATCCTTGTGGGAGCAACCATCCTCACACCAGGCAGTGAGCAGGTGATCTCAGAGGAAGGGACTGTTCAATCCAAGGAGAAAGATACTGCCACCTTGTTAATCACTAATCTCTGTAAGTCATACTGTTTTTTATGTACACTACTGACAGCTAGTTGATAGGACCCCACCTTTTGGATCTCACATTCAGCACCATTTTTCTGTTATATTTGCATGTGCTCTTCACTTCCCTCCCCCACCTTGCTCATCAGTAGCAACTACAATCCTTTGATTAATCAGGTCTTTTGATTAATTGTCCTTTTCCATGTCAATGTGTTGGAGTTGCTTGTCACATTCATTTTAGGACACTCATTTATTTGGCACTGCACCTTATAATGAATGCACTGCATTTCATTTTGTTACCTGTGGGGTGAACAAAAAGCCGGAATAGTGAAAATAAGTGCTAATGATGCTATGATTGATGACAAGTTGAAATAGTAGAAATGGTCCAGGAATAGTTGAAATAAGTCCAAAAAATAGTAAATTAGCAACCAAATCTACTAATTTGACTATTGTAACTATTTTGGTGCAAATAGTGCAAATAGTACATAAATAGTGCCAAATAGTATGAAAATAGTAATGTGCAAGTTTGCTGATGATAGGCAGTGAAGCTAAGAGACATCAGAATCCATATGGGGACAATGTCTCCCCAATGCATCATATCTCCAATGAACCAAGGTCACTCAGATGGTACTGTCCAATGCTCATGCAGTACCACTGTAAGGTTGAGAGATGGGTACCCTAGGGTTTAGTAGAGGTCTCCTAATAGGAAGAGGATGGGTGAATTCATCCCAGGAGGCTGGAGTTGCCTGGTACAGAGTCAGGGAGTAGAGAGAAAAAACTGAAAATGCGCCCAAAAATCCAGAAGAAACTCAAGAAAACATCTATAGAATGTCTGGGGATGGAGAAATATTATTCTGAGTCTTCTTCATCTATATTCTGGCTTTTTCATCTGTGGTGGAATGTCTGTTATTGTTTTAAGTATGTACCCTACACTTCTAAGTGCTCATGCAGGCTTACATAAGCCACAATGCGTGCAAACACTAAGTAAAAGACAAGAAAAAGTAAAAGAAAACAAATCAGTAAGTAAAAACATTGAAATAAATGAAATATCCTGGTAGGGAGGACACTCTCCCTACATCTGAGGGTGGCTTTAAACAATGACTGTCCTCAGTCATCACCAACGAAGCTGTATCATAAACCGAAGCAAGGGTATCATCCTCAAAACAGAACTCTAGCTAAAACTGTGAAAATGTGAGCTCAAAAGAAAAGAAACCACATAAAAGAAACAAAACCACTACTCAGCTGAAGGGGGGACACAGATCGAAGCAATTTGAGGGTGCTTTGAAGGGGGAACAAAGCCCAGGGGCAGCTTGAAGGTAGCTTGAAGGAGACTGCTCAACTCTCGAAGGGAACTGGGTAGCTCGCAACCTCGAAGGATACCTCGGAGTTGTCTCAGGTTGAACTCGAGACACAGCAGGGGGCAGGGCTGAACCCAAACTCGAAGGGGGGAAAGGTAACTGAGAAGCCAACCCTCCTGGGCCATGAGCAAGGGCCCAGAAGTCCAAATGAGCCTGTAATGTGCACCCAAGTACCTCACAAGGGATCTCCTCACCTGTAGGTAGTACAATGCAACCTCAAACCACCCCACACTTTCCTGCAGCTAGATACAAAGCAAAAACTCTGCACTGTGCTTGAATGTGCCCCTCGTGACCACAGAAGAAACAAAAACCAAATCTTCGAGGCCAAACCTGGTGCCTTGAGACCTCTCGATAGGCAGAGGGATACCTGCTCAAAGCCATAGCCTCTTGAAGGGGAAGCGAGTGACCTGACACTCTTGAATGGGACTTGAAACTCATAGGGGCAGGGTTCAACAGTGAAGCTGGGGTCCCTCGAAGCAGGAATGAGTTCCCTGGGCATGACCCACAATGAGGGACAGGACAAAGAGAGTGCCTCGAGGGAGGTGCAAGATGAAATGAGCTCTTCGAGGAGGTGCTCAAGGACTCACAAGGTTGATGAGAGCAAGTCAAGGCCAAACTGAGGTCTTGAGGCCTGGTAGACATCAACTGGGAGCAAGGGGGGCAAACCTTTGTACTCTCCAAATGATCAACTTGGTGTGGACATGACCATTGGTCCTCTCTTGAGCCTCAAAGTGAGTTCAAAGCTGATTCACCAGCCTGCTTAGCCATGACACTGCCATGGCTGAACCACAGTGTGCCATGAGCCTGCATTAGTGACTCAGTGAGGGGACAAGCTGCTCGAAGCATGCTCAGGGGAAGAAGGGGGAGTCTTCAAAGGTCAAGGGCATGCCTTGAAGGGGGAATGAGGGGGAAGCTTCAAGCTCAAGTGCACCTCTCCCTGGGAGCATCTTCTAGAATGAGACCAAGAGTACTCCACAGGGGTGTCCAACTGGTAACTGATTGAGGGCAAGTGTGAGTGCTGCAAGGGTTCCTCAGGAGACTCATGAGCTGATGAGGAGTCCTTCAAAGCTAGACAAGGGGGTGAGCAGTTTACCCCCTCCTCGATAATCTCCTTTGTAACACAAACAATGGCCTCGATAGACCACAGGTGGCCCAACTCAAACAGAGGGTACCTGGACACAAGCCTCCTCAAGACCTCAAGCTCAACTTGTGGTGGGAGGCCTCGAAGGAATAGCCAGGCTCAATGGCTCAACTCCAAGGCATTCCGACTCACCATACCCAAGAACAGGACCTGAAAATGATGAAGGTAGGCCCCTAATGCTGAGACTGAGCTTAGCTTGGTGCGATGCATCCCCTCGAGGAAGGCATAGAACTCCTCGAAGTATGTGTGAATGTCCTCAATTGGCTCAAGCTCAGGGTACTGGAGGGTTATGAGAGCTTTGAAATTCTCCCATTGCTCGATGATCAAGGTGCTGGCCACAAGGTAGCTCCAGAGCCTTCTGACACGAGGCAGTGCTCCATCAATCATGAACTGGGTGAGGGACAGGGTATCCATTGCACCCTGGGCCTTACCATACTCTGCTACAACCTCAAGGTAACATGGCAAGTCCTCAGCCTTCCCCAAGAACTCTGGGGGTAACTCAAGTGGGGCTCAAGATGGTCTGCATGCTTCTTCCATCATGAGTAGTATATATGAAACTCAAAAGTATATATATCATGTTGTAATTGATAGATGACAGCAGTATCAAGGGTAAATGCAAGCCTCAAATGTCAACAGTCAGTCTCAAAGGGTAAAATGAAGAGGTGGGGTCACCTCAATGTGACCTCGAACATCTATGGGGGGTTGGGGGTGTGGCAATGAACCATGAAGGGGGGAGGAGGATGCAGAAACCTCATATGATATGTCTCAAGGTGGTTTCAACCACCAAAACTGAAACTAGTCACTGTTGTGACTCAAACACTTAACTCTCAAACTTGCAGCCTCACTTGACTGCAATACATGCAAGAAAACAATGATATAACATCTGGTTACATCTATGATGAAGCAGGTGCATCTAAATGAAGTGTCTATGTCATGAATGCATCTCGAAGGGCTCAGAGTTCATCTGGGAGTCTCAAAGAGTCTAGGGTCTCGAAGCAACTTGGGGATCTCAAAGCAGCTGATGGGGTCTCGAAGGGGTCATCTACTGACTCTAAGATGGTGGGGGAGGGCTTCCTACAACTCAAAATGGCTCGAAATGCAAAGGGGAGGTGCCAGGGAGCTAAGCTGTGGCAGGGGAGGAGGACAGCAGCACACTGGGGAAGAACTGCTTGATGGAATGCTACAAAACTTTGGAGGATGGTAGAGGCAGGTGAGAAGAGCTGGGAGAACGAAGAAACATGGGAAATGGCACACCCAGTCCTGAGTTATTCCAATTTTCATCCTACAGGGCCTTTCTCCACAAAAATAAAGATATCTCCAGAAGTACTGAAGTGGATGTGACAAAAAAGGCACCATTCAAAAGGTCTCGTCGAGTAGAATCAGAATTCTGAAAAGCGAGAGATCCAGCATGTTGGTTCTCGAGAAAACGCATGTGCAAACTCAGAGGCAGGGGGAGAAGTAGGGTTACCAAGCAAAACAGCCCCTCATGGTGGGCTCCAGATGTAAGGTTGAGAGATGGGGACCCTAGGGTTTAGTAGAGGTCTCCTAATAGGAAGAGGATGGGTGAATTCATCCCAGGAGGCTGGAGTTGCCTGGTACAGAGTCAGGGAGTAGAGAGAAAAGACTGAAAATGCACCCAAAAATCCAGAAGAAACTCAAGAAAACATCTATAGAATGTCTGGGGATGGAGAAATATTATTCCAAGTCTTCTTTGTCTATATTCCAGCTTTTTCATCTGTGGTGGAACATCTGTTATTGTTCTAATTATGTCAGTTTATTCCAGAAAATGAGCGGGTGGCGGTGCGTGTGACTGCAAACCTGTGAGTCGGCTTCGTGCCACAGCGGCTGGGTGACGGCAGCGGGGACGGCTGTGCGGACATGGCTGGTGGGGTCTGACGGCATCGGCATCATCGATCGAGCCTCGGAAGCAAAACAAACATGGTATCTAGGCTAATACTGACATAGTAGTAGTCCATAGTACGCAGGCGCGACGTCAGAGGCGGGAGCGACTTCGGAAGAACTTGGCAGACGTCCCTGGCTTACGTTGGGAACATTGTCGGTTATTGGTTAGACCTTCGACAGCCGGTGTGGTATGTACTTGGTACTAGGCTCTAGTAGTACTTGTAGTACAACCTGCAATATCATGACTTGTGGCTCGAGGTCTTCCGATCGCGTCTCATGAACCCTGACCTGAATGCCTTTTGCATCCAGGTGACTGCGATAGCTAATCCTTGATCATGGAGTCGCTAGGTCTGGCCTTCGGACCGATCCCAGTCGGTGAGGCAGCCATGCCATCACCTGTAGCACAGCGTTGAGTTTGACAGCTGTCATGTAACGTCTAAATCAGTCTGTACCGAATCTCAACTCTGTCATAGGTGTATGTGTACATACTATGTATCAGGTGGCCCAGCCAACTGGCCTGTCGAGAACAACAGACCCTATGCGTTCTAAGCCGTTGTGAGCGCGGCCATCAATATTAACATTTCCTTCGTATGCTGTGGACAGGCTGAAGACTCTATATGTCCGTGCCAGTGGTGGTGCGAATATTGGCTAGATGAGTACGACATGGCACCCTGAGGGCCTGACCCTGCTACCATAACGACTAGCAGCTGCCCACACACACTCGACAACTGCACCTTCAATCCCACTCCCATCAACTGGTCTGCAAATTTCCCCGGGTCGACTTTTCGACCCTAGCCAGGCCGGTTGCTAACGTGCGTGCGTATTCCCTGTCATAAAGTCACTTTACAGGACTTTACAATTGCTCTGAACACTTTACAGCTCGAACCAGTCTGCAGTGCTGCAGCCTCCGGGCCCAATATTGAATATTAATAGCGGGACCTGTCCTAATTTGGGCGGGTGTTCCCTAGCTGTGTGGGTACGTTCGGAGGCTTTGCCTTCCCCCCGTCCCGTCTTCCCCCCCACTCATTCGCTCTCGCATCGAGTACATCCATTCTCCAAGGCCATCTGGTGAGTAGCATCCATTCTCGCAATCGCATTAAACTGGCAAATGGCTGATGCCGTGTTTGTCAGCTGGGCGATGGCCTACGTCATCCAGCCATTCGTCCTATTCCATCCCACCCCCCTATTGTCATAATATTATCCTTGCGGGCTCTCTACCCCGTTCGGAAAATCATGAGGGTCCATGAACTCTAGTCGGTAAGCAAATTCTATGTCCTGCGGTGAGTCAGAGTAGCTTAACAGCCGTGATTAGGTTCTTGTGCCCGCTGCAAGGCGTTGTACGCTCAGCGGCCTTGCTGCTGAGCACTTCGACAGGTCTGACGACGAAGCAGGTCCCTTGTTCGCTGTAGGATTCAACGCCAGGTGGGTGGCCTGCCGTGTATCATGTATTTTGTCTCTCACAAACAATGATTCTATTAGTGCATGAATGCATTCAGTACTCAACGTATTTTCATGGCGCCGAGCTGGTACAGGACAGTCGCACGAAATGCAAGCAATTTTCTGTCGTCTTTCTGCGATCTCTCGCATGCTCCTTCATCCTTATTTCATTTTTGATGGGCCAGACTGTCCTCAAGTCAGGAGGGGACCAGACCCCATATCTTCTGGCGCTCCGCTCCTCCTCATGCAATGCTTTCAAGAACTTCTGATGGCGTTCGGTTTCGGATGGCACGTGGTACGTTACTCACCATGGACCTCGTCAGATGCTAACGAAGCTCACCAGGCTCCGTGTGAGGCAGAGGCCAAACTGGCCTACTTTCAGTCGTGTGGGCTCGTTGACGCCGTGGTGACGCCGTACAACGATGCGTTATTGTATGGTGCACGTTGCGTTATCCGTAGGTAGGTTCAATGTATGACTGTCGTAAACTTGTACTTAGTGCCATGAATAGTAACGTTGCACGGTCCGACGAGTGCGAAGACATCGAACTTTACATGTCGGATGCCATAGAAAACCTTGCCTCCCTCGAATGGGGGGACCTCCTTCTGATTGTGCTGATGAGCAGTGCAGACAACGATGTAGGTGCCCTGCCCAGTGCCCCGAAGGCATTGCTTAATTTCGTCCGGTTCGTAGACAGATCGCTGCTTGTGCAGCACGGACATTGCCTGTCGACTGACCCATTACGGCTTCGGCAGGACCCTCTTTTGAGCCGCTATCACACTCCAGTTTGTCGAGTTCATGGAGTTCGTCGCCAAGTGGCGTGACGACGACTGTGAAGTGCTAAAAACAGATCCTCACCTTTTTCTTGGACGTAGGCACCGCGACCTCGCCTGTGTTATCAAGGAGGAATGCATCGAGTTCCCTGACCCTGCCATCCTGGCAATGTACTTACTCCCTCTTACCTCATGGTCGAACGGCGGTCATCCCCCTGTTACCATCGTCACATCTCGTCAGCCTGATCTCATGTCCCTGGCGATGTTTTGTTTGCAGCGCCTCCGCTGGCCTCCAGATACGGTTCACTCCAGCTTGATGGACACTTGGGCTGGTACGGCTGTGCGCGCACTTCTACAGGTGAGTCTCGTGATTGTGCTAAGTATGCCCGCCCAACCTGATTGTCTATTGTCCTGCATATAGCTACCGGGCAATGTTGATGGCGAGGTTTTGCAACATGGCCTGCGGGTTGTTGGCCACTGCAATAAGTTGCCGCCGACATACAAAATCACTGTGCCAAGTCAGCCGCTTGCGCCACTGCCTGATCGTGGCGATGCATTTTATGAAATGGAAGTCCCAGCAGTCGTGTTGGAATGTTTAAGGCCTGGTTTGGTGGATGAGGGGGCAGGTGGCCAGTCATCTGAGTCGGCGGCTAACCTTGAGGCTGGGGTCATTGACCTGACAGGTGGCGAGGATGCATCGTGTCTCGATGCCGAAGTCATCGATTCCATGAGTGAGGGGTAGTCAGGCCTAGCACATACTTTGTAGCATTCGTATCAGTTCGTGAGTGATGCACTTTCCATCATCCCAGGCTACCTCATTTTATCTATGATAATTTCAGTCTACTTTTTCCGACCTCGAACCAGCACATATTGCCGATGCAGTCCACCAACTCAGAGAAACTCCTGCCTGTGCTCGGTGACGACATCTCTCTCTTATGTTATGTCATGGAAATCATTCTTGATACAGGTTTCTCGCTCTCCTACCATGATCAAGTTCTTAATTTTTGGTCGCCTCTATTCCTGCTGCCATTGCAAACCAATTCTACTCACATGCTTGCACTCACACGTCTTCACGTCACGCTGAACAACCCTTCTATAACGGTCTTCCTAAGTCCCTCTCCTACTGTGATCAAGTTCTTAATTTTTTGTCGCCTCTATTCTGCTGCCACCGCAAACCAATTTTACTCACATGCTTGCGCTCGCATGTCTTCACGTCACACTGAACAACCCCTCTATAACGGTCTTCCTAAGTCCCTCTCCTACCGTGATCAAGTTCTTAATTTTTTGTTGCCTCTATTCCCGCTGCCACCGCAAACCAATTCTACCCACATGCTTGCGCTTGCACGTCACGCTGAACAATCCTTCTATAACGATCTCCCTACTGTCTTCACTGGTTCCCAAGGAGATCGTTGCCTATCAATTCACGTTCGACTTGGTAGAAGGCGGAGCAAGAGATTTCTTAGAAGGTGTGCGGGAGGACCTTCCCCAAGGCAAAGATGTGAGGCTCGAGTTTTCGTAATGTGCGAATCCTGCGTCTAAAACTAAGTAGGATATGAAGGAAATCTTCGAAAACCTCTGCAATATATTAGGAGGGGAAGAAACTGTGAGACTGTACCTAGAGTTCTTGAAACGGAGTAACCAAGTGGACATGCTCATTTTAAAGCATAGTAAAGTAAGTGTCGGCGTTGAACGAAGTGGAACTTCTCTTCATTAGAGTTATAGGATGCACCGGAACCTCGGTCCTCCGTATACCACTCAGCACTTACGTTGCAGAATGCATTCACACATGCAGGAACAACATCTGATATATCCCTCAGGGACAATCAGGAGTGGCTAGGAATGGCTACAAATTGGGCCAAGTTCTCCACTACCGCAGCGCTTGGTGTCATCCACAAGGGGTACTTTCAACAAGGGATGAACATTCTCGGTCCTTACCTTCCCCAACCTGGCACCGAGAGTCAGATTCAAGATGGTGTGTATTCGGACGATGGACCATTGTACGCTCTGGGCATGATCAATGCTTATGGAGGCGGCCAAACCATGGATTATCTCCGGGAAACCCTGCGAAACTCTGCGGGTGCAGTATGCAATAACTGGACTGTTGCCGCAATTCTCGATAACGGACCTACGATGCAAGCATGGTCCGTACCCCTTTCTCTTTTCATGCCTTCAGAGTCATGATGCCATTGCCTCACAGGACGGAGAACATTGTTCCATCTAATGGACAGTTCAGTCTTACCTCGAGTGCATCGTATGTGAGAGATTTTGGCATCGTGTTTGGGGATCTCTACGTCGGCATAAATCCAGACCAGTCGGCCCGAGATACAGTCCTGTCAGTCAAGATGCAGACATTGAACAGCAGCGTTTTCGACCAGACTTTCACTTGTTTCTCGCTAACCGAAAATACCACCAATCTCTCTCTCTACGTTCCTAACAATCTCTCCCCTTCCGACAGTATCCTATACAACATCTCCCTACTTTTCCCACAATCTGAAGACCCTTCTCAGATCGACACCTTCGGCACTTTTCTACCTCTGTTCGACCAGTATCTGGGGTCGTTTTCCAATTTCATGACCTTCGACAAGGTCTCTTTAGAGGGCCCTACCTCCAAGATCACTGTAGACGTTAGTCCATCCCGCCCGGTGCTGCCTTCGTTGTATGTTACTTACACTCTTCTCTATCAGTCTCTATCAGCGCGCCGAGTGTTTATAGAGACGTCCATGCAACCGATCGTTGGTGAATTTGATGCTTCAGACTCTCTGGTGCTAAGCACAGTATTGGCGTAAGCACTCTATACCATTGAACTGCCGATCCTCCTAATTCTGACCGACAGGCCCATTGAAGCCAACATCACGCTGTACAACGATCCAGATTCGAACTTCCCCACTTTCATGGCTATTGACACGGGCAATGGGCACGTTATGAAGTTGTCCAGCACGGTGCTGCCCTCGGACTTGGCATTGCTGGGATGGGTAGCCGGAACAACGATGTTTATGATGACTTGGAGGAGACTCTTTTCTCGGATTCAGCTGTCGCTGGAGAGGCCACTCACTGGCTATGCCACGGGCCTGATTATGCTCGGTTCTGCCAGCCAGGCGCGTGCGGAGGAAATGATCGCTTATGCGTGTGAAACTCAGTATGAGAAACTCATTCGGGGTGTGGCGATGGGACTGTCATTTGTGTTTTACGGACGACAGGAAGAGGCTGAGGACACCATCCAGGCTACTGTTGGCTGATAAGGTTAGCGGCGTTCGTTCACGATATGTTTTTGTGCCTAACGATTTGTCCCAGGACCCGATCGTGCGCTACGGGGGTGTTTACACTTTAGCCTCTTGCATATGCGGGAACCTCGAATAATGATGCAGTGCGACGTATGTTACATATTGCAGTGTCGGACACATCTGATGATGTGCAGCTCCATTACGCCAGTGTATCCAGCAAAGAACGACATGCTCGGTGTGCCCCATCTGAAGGAAATTATCAACGTCGCCACCAACATCAAAACACCCTCATCTACTGTGTACTTGGAGTCCGACATAGGATGTTGGCGAAGAACATGCGACAAGCGCTTGCTTACCTGTCCCTTCGAGTCAAGATTTGGTACAACCCCGACCCTACCCCTACTATTATCGATGATGACTCTGCGTTCGTTGAATCCTTCGCTATCCTAGATGCGGAAATCGAGTCGAAGCTCCATCTTCAGTCACCATGACTTCTTTGGCTGGTACTCGAATTGATCGCAGGTTTATCATGGCCTATGTTGCCGACCGCATCGCTAAGAGCTTCAAGACGGATCTCTTCATTATCTGGAGCGAGGACAACCCAAAGAAATTCGTTACTCGTTGTCGTGGCATAGAGTATCGCATATCCTGCACTGACTACTCATCTCCCCATTCGGCCCATCTGTTGCTGTATCACGGCTCTAGGAATGTACATATCCACACCGACGACCCTGACCTCCAGGCCCCCTACCCCTACCCCCTACCCACCCCATCTCTTCCATGTCCGTCGCAAGAAATTGCGGGTGAGCTACAATTTTGAACTCATCGAAATGATCGTAAACTCAAAACGCCGCGACCAGATCAAACCGTAAAGTCCTTATGCGCCATGTGGCCTCCCCAGGACGTACCACATATCTTCCTCACGTCGGGTTGTCCAGCAGTCGCAACATCATCATCTTCACCTATTCACAATTGTCAGGTTCCAACTCGACTCTGTTATTGCCACCAACCTACCCTCGCCTGTAACTCCCCCTTGTCATCATGTCTGTCACCGCCTCCCAGGTTCTAAACATGAACGCGAGGTAGAACATTGAAGCCGTGCGCGCAGTGATCATGAGGGAATTGTGAGGAGCCATTGAACTTGGTGGTTTGTGCACTAACTACTGTCACTTGGCGTTGCTCTGTGACCGCTGACACTGGTGCCCTGGTGTGTTATTCATTCGGGGAAACGGTGGAGATTGTCGCGGCATCGCAGAAAACACTGTGATCGGCCAGCTGGCGCCAGTACAGGTGCTTTCGATGTCGTACCTGACATCGACATGCTGAAAGATGCGGCCCGGAAGGGGTGAGAATGCCCCATCCTTCAGCCCCGCGCCTTACGTTTATGACTAACCGCATTGCAACTCCTGCACAAAATACTCGCCCGCATCACCGGTGCCACCCTCCTTGACCAAATATTGCAAGTAGACTCTCTTCACTTGCATAGCGCATAGTTATATGACTAACTATGTTGCAGCTCCTGAACATGTCTCCAAAATACTCGCCCACGTTACCGCTGCCACCCTCCTCAATCAAGCATTGCAAGTAGATTCGTCCTCTAGCGTGTAAGTTGTTGACAACGTCCACTGCAGTTCTACCAGTATTGACCACCGATTTTTTCATAGCTCCTGCCTATTGTTAGGTTATGGCGGAGCATCCCACCATTTCAGCACGTCGCCATATGCGACATCCCCATTCTACGATAGAAGGAGAGGAAATACTAGCCGCCGACATACTCCCTGGTGCCACGCGTTGCGTTCTCAATCTTACCAGGTCACGGCGGTTTCAGTTTGCAAGGGCGAGGCGCCATGATGACAGCGAGGTCTGCACAAATTCATGCTACATTGTAGTAGCTCTAGATTTCCTTAGTATGCATGTTGACGCCTGCATCTGAGTACATCATTGCACGCCGTAGCATGCGGGTAAACGCTTCCGAATAACCAATCCAAGTACGACGCTGTATTGAATGTAACGGAAATAGTCATAATGACTACATGACGTAGCAGCTACCCTTGTGACATCACCCACAACTGCTTGCTGAGAGAGTACCACGTCATGATGGTAAGGCAGAAGGCATCGACAACCAAGCGCGCTGCCACATCTGGATCCCCCGACAAGCCCAGAAGGAGGGCGAGGGTGCCTGCTGCGAAGGAACATCCCAGCTTGCATACCGTTCACCAGATCAAGGAAGTGGGGAAACAGACTCACCTTCGGGCGGTGAAGACGAGGGAGACATACTCCAGGCATGTCCGTCGAGCCTGCTCGTGGTTGCAAGGTCACTTCCCGGCGGAGGGGACACAACAAATTCCGAGTCATGCTGGAGAAGAGTCAGAAGTCCACAGCGATCCGGGGTTCAGGAATGCATTTGAGCGCATGCTGAATCAATGCTCAGACAAAGCGCTGGCCCTTTACCTGTCATGGAGAGGCTTCCAGGAAAACTGCAGCCAAAGTACAATTGATGGAATTTGGGCGGCATTCAAGATGTTGTGGGACGAAGCGTGAGTGCTGTGACTGCTCAGTTCCCCCATATGCTCATTGACCAATATCCTTGACGCACTTTCCCTCCCAACAGCGATGGCGCAACGTTCCGTGGGGACTGGCATCACAACGACACATGGCACCGATGGGAAGGGAACCCAGTACGCTCGGCAGAAGTCGACGACGTCATCGCATCTATCAGGCACAAAGTCAGTTCTGAAGGCGCTGAACGAACGCACTCAGGCGCCATGAAAAAGGAGTACATGGACAGGATACTCACCTGGTTGGAATCTCGCTGTCCGCTTGACTTCCCGCTGGAGTATATTTGTCTTGCGATGATGGGGTTTCAAGCGCTGTCGCCAGGCCAGTCCCTGAGTAAGAATGCGAAGTTGATGGCCACTCGGCACCTCCAACACCTGGCCTGTGGAGCAATTGCGTTCACGCTCTGGACAAGGTAAGAATTGGTACTCTTACCTATGATGGTGACAACAGCTTTGACGGCACTCTGTGGTAGGAACTACGAACTGGTGAAGTTGAAGCGTGGGGATATCAATCTTGATAAAACCATCATAGACGGCGTGTTCATGAAATACTTGAGGGGTGAGGAACGGTCACTGACCATAAATGAGCTCAGCTCGTACTTCGAGATCCACCTGAAAAACCGGAAAGGATGGCAGAGGAAGTTGGACAAGGGAATGAGGGAATCCGACTTACGAAGTTCATCCATTCATCTCCATTGTGACGTGGCGATGCACTGACCTTATCTGATCTCCTTTTGTTCATACCCACCAGGCAACCATTACAGGATTTACCCGCGCCCAGATATGGGCAGGGTGTGTGATTCATTCCTGTGCCTCTTGATCTGGATGAAGTGGGTGGAGTACGTTCATCTCGGCCAGCCAATGGCCGAGGACGATTTCCTGTTCCCTGCTATCGGTGCCAACGGGGTGCTGCAGCCAGGCGAGCCCCTCTCCCATGACATGGTTCAGAAGTGGATCGATGAGGCCATCGTGGGTGCCGGGATTCCTGGGACGTTCTCGACGCACTGTTACCGTCGTGGTGGGGCACAGTACCGGTTCATGTTCGCCCCAGTGGGGCAGCGATGGACCCTCGCACGCGTCCGGTGGTGGGGTGGGTGGGCGGAAGGCGAGCATGTGAGTAGTACAGTTTCCTATCTGGGTGTGTAAGTACGTGAAACTGACACCTTACCGCTTGCTCCACACCACCACATACCACGTAGCGCGATACTCTGATGCGTTACCTCCTCGACGAACTCCACTGCTACGAGAACGACCACAGTGATGCCCTAGGACCCATCTCACATGAAGCTGACGGCTCGTTCGCAGGTGAAGCCGCCCTCGTACAGCCAGCATCCACTGAGGCCCTCAATATGGCCCACGCATCGCTGACCGCAGACGTGGCAGCGCTGCACACGAAGGTGGAGGAGATCTCTTCGTCGCAAGTCACAAATATGAATGAGATTCGCCAACGACTGAGCAACATCAGCAATTTGGTTACAAGTGCTCTGACCCCTGACCTCCGCACGCTCAGCATCCAACCCTGTCAACACTGCAACGCTTGTTGGGCTTCTTCCTTATGTAGCTCCCTACTGTACCAACTGACCAACAATGCCGTGTCAGCCTGCCGATGTTCTTTGGCATGGTCCACCACCTCGTTGTCTCCAACGATCCAGCCCACTCCAGCCACCCTGCTCCGCCTGCCTCCAACCAGTTTACGACCGACGCAATTCATGACGCCGCGTCTCGTCCAACCGTTGGGCACCTCCGCCTTGGTGTCCCTCTCTTCGCAGGTTGGACCCCAAAGGACTGTCAGGACCCGCGCCTCTGACCTTCCCCAGGGCCTGCTCATCCTGAACGTGCCCATCTTGCATGTGAATGGGATGCGGACGCTGAAAGCTGACTCTTGGAGGGACATTGTGTGTCACTGGACAGAGGGTGAACCACAGCTCGGTCTGCGCATTCCACTGAAAGATTGGCCTCACCACTACTATAACGGGCCCCATGGGCGCAAATTCAACACCAAGTACTACCAGCGAAGTGTCGTGGCGACCGAGTTTCTCAATGAGTAGGTTACATGGATGCTCTCCCCCTCTGCCTCGAGTCCGTTGACTATTCTTCCCTCAGATTTCGAGGAGACGAGCAAGCCTTCCTGAAGGCTTATGGACGTGCCGCCGGTGAGGGACACACAAGACTCCTCAAAGCTATCCTGGACGCCCACAAGCAGCATCGTGGGGATGGGGAGCGCCGCCGCCACTTTGCTAACGACGTCTGCGGCCGTCTCCTCAACGCTACAGAGCAACAAGCATGAATCCACCAAACAGTCTGCTGCCATCTCTTTTTTTTTTTTTTTTTTTGAATTTGGTATCACCATCCCTCCCTGGTCTTTTTTTTTTTCTGTCAGAAAAAAAGATTCGTCACTGTCGCCAGCTTCTTATTATTCGTGCACGACAGTTTCAGTTCGCATCACTAGATCTCGTACTTTAGATTGGTGTCATAGCAGATTCTACTAATACAATCCAAATCTGTTTGTGAATCCGTCTATTCGCGCGCCTCACCGAGTCCCTGTGTCTTGTCCGAAAGAGCCTTCCCAACGTCTGAGTGGCTTGCGCTGCTTGCGAACGCAAAACGGGTCTCGCCACCTTCGGACCTGTCGCACGGCTGGTCAACACGATATGCTATTATATCTCTATCTATTATCCATACAATTCCATACAATGAACTGCCCTATTATTAATATATATATATTATTTTTGGGATCCCGCCGCCTTTGCCATGCGCCCGTCGGGCCTTTTCACGCTCAGGGGGGGCGATCGGGCAACCATTAACCAATGCCCATATCAGGCTATCAATGGTGGTAGGGACACATATGTCACCACGACCACCCCACCACGTGACGACGACTCCCCGTGACAAGGACATGCCAACGACGTGCCGTGGATGCCATCACGGCCGACATTGCCGAGGGGTCGTGACAGCCTGATGTCACCGTCACTGGGCCGGTGTGCCCTGGTCCCCCCAGGCGGGCGCCACCTGCCTTCCCGATCGGGCAATGCCACTGCACATTTCTCGCACTAAGTACCCTACACTTCTAAGTGCTCATGCAGGCTTACATAAGCCACAATGCGTGCAAACACTAAGTAAAAGACAAGAAAAAGTAAAAGAAAACAAATCAGTAAGTAAAAACAATGAAATAAATGAAATATCCTGGTAGGGAGGACACTCTCCCTACACCATGTTTCATGATGCAGCCATTTCTTCACATAGGTACTTTGGCCGAACCCTTCACAATTCAACTGTTGCACACATAAGTACACATCCCTGGTTATGCTTGGCAGGCATGCCTGCCTGCTGTCTTACCTGTTTAGATATGCCCATCCATGGTATCATGAGAGCCCACAAGATCACCCTATCCAAAAACCTCAGGATTGCAAAGAGCATTATTTTGCATTTGGTATTACACTCTATTCCCCACTTCCTACAGGTGAAGATCATTGTTTTGTGTCAGCAGTCAGCTAACCAGTGAAAAAGAAACCCACTCATTTGCAAACTGAACATCTACCAAGTGGTGCATATCTACAATGTTGTGGGTGGCTAACAGTACCTTGTTTCACATAGGTGTCAGCAGTTCTAAATCGCGCCAAACTTGAGGCATTTTGGCACTACATACAAAGTTCTAGATCTTGGTTCTTTGAAGGTTCATTGGATAATGGCCTTATTTACCCTCCTTAATCGAGGGCTCATCTTATGCTGTGCATTGTGGTGGCCATCCGAGTGCCATGAGACCTGTGGAGGTAGCACACCTCTAAGCATCAAGAACCTTCCATGGAACAGCTCTGAGTTGCACAGTGAAGTGGTCAGGCTGCTTGCAAGTAGGCATCATCTATGCAAATCACTCGCTTCTACAACCCTGATTATGTCACTCACTGAACCCATGCTGGGTTGGACCAATCATTGAACCGATGTCCAGAGATTGCTTTATCTGTCCCACCATCACCATGTCGGCCATCTCAACAGCAGTAGCCCCAAGGTTAGCATTGCACTCTACACTAAAAATGACACTTTTGTTGTCGGAAAGGAAGTCAGGATGACAGTTAGTTTGCCAGTGTAAAATTTGTCAGAAGTTGGTTATTCTCAGTAGCAAAGGGACATAGCATACAGAGAATTTAGTCTTTGTGGATGTTTTCTTGTAACTAGTGAGCATGTGATCTTGTGCAGAGAGAACAGGGCCTTTGTAATGATCACATGTTGCTTAGATAATCTAAATGTTACACTTTAGATTATCCCCCTGTCCTCAGTTCTCCTTCTTCCTGTTCTCAAGATCTTCATCTCACCCAACTTCATCTCAACAAGCTCATGCATATACACTTGCAACTTTTGCTCTTTACATTCTCAATGTCTGCTCCACTCGCTGGTGTATCTTTCATGCTGAATCCAGCTCCCATGGTCCAACCTACATTTCCTACCCCTCCTATGGCCATTCCTGCTAATTCCCCAGTTATGTGTCTGGTCACCCCCTCTCAGAACATCATTTCTGGACCCTCTGCCAACTCAGGCACACAGGCTCAACAGGTTTGAGCCACATATGTCCTCCTTTCTCCCAACTCTAAGGCTTCTATTGACAGTCTCATTGACAAAGAATGCACTTCTTCTTCATCTCATTGGTCTAATACTTGTCATGCCCTTCCTTTTGACCTAGACGATAATGCTGTAGTCATTACTCCTGACACATCCATACCAGTCTCCAATCTCATTGACAACCTTGCCAATGCCTGGCTTTCATGTTCCTCTCACTTTGTTTTCCCAGGAATCCCTCTACAAGTTACAAACCCAGCCTTTAGTGGTTAAGACCATTAAAGTTCATCAGAAAGGTCAAAATGTATACATCCTGGATTCCAGTCAGTTCCCCTCTGAATCAGATATGTGCCCTCTCAATTGGTATTCTGCCTGGGAACATTACTTGGAATGGATCAGTGCTTGCCAAAGGCCATATTCAGAAATGCATGTGGTCAGCTCACTTCTGTTTTCTCACTTGCAAAGACAAGTTCACAGATTACTTTCCTGCTATTTTACTTTTCGATATTGAGATTCATTCTTCTGCTGCAACTGACCCTAATTTTTTGCTTGACATCGAGCAGTACAAGTCTTGTTTCTTACAACATCAAATTTGCTCTATGCATTTGTCCCCTCCTGTGGACTCTTGTCTTCAGACAAGTCTTTCACATCCCATTCACAATGTTTTAATCCTTATGATTGCAAACCATGCTGCGATGCTACTGATGATTCCTTTTGTAATGCCCAATGTCCTTCTCTGACCTGTCTCATCTGCCTCCATCCTGGTCATAAGTTCCCAGCATGCAGTGAAGAGGTCATGCAGAAAGGCCAACAAACATTTGCAAAACATCAAGATGGCAAGCTCGTCCATTGCAATAACAATGGACCTATCTGTTTCTCCTTCCAACTTGCTCTTGCCAAAAAACCCTGTCAAGAAAACCATCCCAATCAGCACCTCTGTGCCATCTGTGGATCTTGAGACCATGGCTCATCCAATCATAAATCCGCCTGAACCCACTTCACCACCACCTTTTCTACACATTTCTGATCTCTTTCCTCCTCATTTCATTTTCTTGGGTTTTTCACAGCCCTCTCACTCTTGCTACAATGCCAACCCCAACTTTTCACACATCATTACACCATATTCATCAGAAGCTTTTGAGCACACCCTTCAGGAACTTAACTTATTCAATCAATATCCTGACTTGTCCAATAAACTCAAATATGGCTTTCCTATTGGCAATTTACCACCTTTGCTCACTTCATACATTCCTCCTAATCACTCTAATATCTTGGAACACTGAGACACTATTTGTGAATATATTGACAATGAACCTCATTTGAAGCATTTTTCTGGGCCATTCACCTCCACCCAACCATTTCACAAAATTGGTCCTTTTTGCTTGTCTCCCTTTCAAATTGTTGTCAAGCAAGTCACTGAAGGCTTGCCTCCCAAAATCCACATATGTCGCAATCTTTCTTTTAAAGGCCCTTCATGCCTTTCTATAAATGATCAAATTAATTCTGATGACTTTCCCACTTGTTGGGGGTCTGCAGAAATCGCTGCTTCCATCATCAGTATCTTATCTTCGTCATTTTTATCTCATGGACAATTTTGGGTGATCTTTGCTGAATGGACATGTTCTTGTAGCATGTTCAGGACATTTAAAGGTCCCCTCTCCTCCTATCACATCTGCACATTCTTATTTGGACCACCTTCTTCTAATGATGCTTTGCATCATTCACCCATTGCTCCTTCCTTTTCAATTCTTATTTGCACACTCATCATTCTCTGAACACAGATTGCACGTTCTCCTCCCAGTACTCAGGCCACTTCTCTCAACATCGAAGCAGCATATCATGGCATTCCTATTCTCCCAGATCACAAGTACTTTTTGGTGGTTATGTTTGACAATGAACTCTTTTTAGACCATGTTCTTCCTTTCAGCCTTTCTCCTGCTTCTGGTCTCCAAGGCAAAGTGGCAGACACTATCAATGATATCTGGAATGCCATGTGTATTGGTCCTTCTATCAAATGGGTAGACAATTTTAATCTTTTCCACTCCCCATCTCCCTCTGGTCACTTGTTAGGCATCTGCAATGGCAAATCTACCATTACAATTATGACCTGGATCATGCCAAACAGTTGATTTCCCACTTAGGTGTCCCCTGGTGTAAAGAGAAAGGCCAGCCATTTTGTGACTCTGTTGAATATCTCAGCTTTCTCTGGCATATCCCTCACAAGACTGTTGCTCTGGTCAAATCCAAACACATTAAATATTTGGCACAAGTCAATTCCTTCTTAGCTTCTCAATCATCTCTCATTTTCAAGTGTGATGCTGAGCATATCACTGGTACCTTGAATCACATCACCTTCCTTTTTCCATTTGCTAGATCCTTTTCTCACCTCTCTACCAATGGATCTCAGAATTCCCTGATGAATTCAGACCCCAATTCACTTGCCCTTCAGTTATTTTTGATATTAAATGGTGGTTGGATTTGCTTTTGTCTCCTCGCCCCCCCACCTCCATTGCTACCCTTCCCTCTCCCATAGACCTAGGCATCTGGGTCGATGCCTCTTCAGATTTCAGCATCAGTTTATTGTGTAACAGTTCATGGGCAGCTTGGTCCCCTTACCCCAGGCTGGCATGCTCCCCACTGTGACATTGGCTGGTTAGAAACTGTAGCTATTGAGCTCACTATCAATCTCATCATTTCCCATGGCTTCCATGACTCTACATTTATTATTCAGAGTGATAATCAGGGAGCCATAGCAGCATTCAAGAAAGGTCATTCTCACAACTTTATGTCCAATCTCTCTATTTGTTGTGCAGCATTATTGTCACACAAGGCATGTCTTCGCCTTACCTTCTCTTACATCACATTGGCCAACAATCTTGCAGACCCCATTTCTAGGGGGAAATTCCCATCCATTACAGAACATCTTCCCAATCCTCCTGCCCTTGACCTGTCCATCAGAGAATTCCTCCACTATGTCGTCCCCATCTCTGACTGAGCAATTTCTTTGCAGAGTCAACATCCACACAGCCATGACCACTCTTTTTGCTAACCATGATGCTTCCTGTCATCTTTCTATTTCCAAATCCATTGACCCTACTCATCCCAAGAAGCCTCATGTCAATGCCAGTTTGCATATTCAGCCTTCAGTTTGGCATCCTTGGGTGGCTGCAAGTGATCATTTAATCTGTTGGTCTTCCCCTCATGCAGCCAACTATTTTGCATCTCTTGAGAATCATTTCCCTTGCACCAATGTCTTCTGCTTGTTTCATGTGATGCTACAGTCCCTTGACTCCAACATGTGTTCCAATTATGGTGCCAGCCTTCTTCGTTTCACACAGTTCTGCGATGAGTTATTGATCTCGGAGTCTGAATGTATGCCCACTTCCTCCAAACTTCTCTCAATGTTTGTGGCTCATCACACAGGAAAACTTTCCCAAAAAACTCTTAACAATTGGCTCGCAGCATTGCATTTTTAGCATGTCATCAATGGGGCTCCTTGGCGATGATATGTTGTGACATGTTTGCAGAGTTTTTACCAAGTTAGTTCCCCCTTCGTCCAAACAAGCCAAGCATCCTCCCATCACCTTAGAGGCTCTATGCATACTGCATGACTGTCTTGACCTTACCAATACTTTTAACACATCAGTTTGGGCACTCACTTCTCTTGCTTTTTGGTCTTGTCGCCAGCTTGGCAAACTCCTCATCACCTCTCTCAGGCTTTTGACCTGTCCAAACACATACCTCATCAAATTCTCCCATTGACAATTTCCACTTTAGAAAATGCTCTCACTCTTTGCACCTGTCCTCTGTCTGCTTTACTTAATCATTCCACAGGCAGTGTCAGTCTCCCCTCACATGCACCTCTTTTCTCCTATCACACAGCAAACAGCTGGTCTCCCATGACTAGGACTTGGTTTCTCCAAAGGTGCAATCAAATTTGGGTCTCTGCTGGTTTCCCTGACATGCCTGGACATGCTTTTTGCATTGGAGGTGTGACTGAGCTCCTTTTGCAAGGGATGTCATTGCCACCCAAGGCTGTTGGAAGTCTCAAGCCTTTTTGGAATATTGGCACCAGATCAGCAGTATCCTCCCCTTATTCATTTCATCTTCCACAGATTCCTCCCATTTGCTGTCACTAGATATGATTATGGATAATTTTGCTCAGCATACAAACAAACATTCACTCCATCTCTTCTCATGTCTAACTTCCATTGTTTTCTTGCTCAATTGAAATGCTTGTCACAAGCAATTGTCTTCATTACATCTTGGCTCAGGTGTGTGAGGTGTCATCTAGCCACCAAGTTGTAAGCCAAGCTCAGATTTGGTTGTTCTGGTGGCCACTTACTCTTCCACTTGCTCATTCACACATGCTCAGAAAACCACTGTGCTGTGCCCTTCATTCACACACACATAATCTCTTCAACATGTAGTGATCATGTGATTGCTCTTCACAATTCATCTTGTCATGTGATATTTCTCTTGTGTGCTTGTCATTTGGGCTTTTGGCATTCATTGCATTATCACCTTCATGATATTTAACAACCTGCAGTTTTCCCCCCACACCTGCTAGATTGTTACCCACCTTTATAGTCACTTATGATCTACTGCTAGCATTTGTACTCTTCTTCTATATTGTTACTCACATTTGATCTCTCCTCTCTGCTCTATATCTGTTCCTTGTTTTCATATGCTAGTTATGAAGGTGTAAGAATGAAGTTAGAGCCTGTTCAGAAACCTGAGATTGTGTGAAAGCTAGCATGTATCATTGTTTGGATTGTCCAGCACACACTGGCAGGGTCAGCAGCTGAGTCCAAAATTCAAACCTTGTTCTCGTGAGCCATGGAACATCCACTCGAGCATGCTGATCTTAGGTGTATCTGGGCAACACTAGCATCCTTGGTAGTGCTCATGATCCAATCTGCAATCCCTCTTCCAATGCCTCCCAAGAGTAACAGCAATCCTAAGGCAGTCACATGATGGCTCCCCACTGAAGAAACAGTGCTTGTAACTTTCCTCCACCAGCATCATGCAGAGGCATTGGCTGGTATGGGGAACTTCAAGCCTCAAACATACAACCAACTCACAACCTTCCTGGCACCACATCATAAACCTGGCACTCCTGTGAAGACAACAGCACAATGTAAAACTAAGTGGAAAGCAGTATGTCATTATCTATTGTTTTTGATCATATTACTTTACTGTGCTGATCATCACCCAATATCCAACTGAGGCACTTATACACAGAGATCGAACAATATCACAGGACATCTGGAGGGCATTGGGACAATGAGCAAGGTGCTGGGATTGTTGGTGCTGATGCACAACAAGTGTGGGATAAAGGAGGTTGTTGGTTTGCAGAGGGAACCTGTAGGTAACCTCAGTAGTCTGGCAAGCTACTGTATTATTAGTATGTACCTGTAGGTAACTACAAGGTACCAATGAGATAGGAATAAACCTAAGTAATGAATGTACTCACCCTCAGTAGTCTGGCAAGCTACTGAGGGACTAGGAAAACTATCTAGTGGTATGTGCGATGCAAGGTGATTATGTAATCTAGCAAACATGCACCAACAATGGCTGGTTGCCTAATATTCTGATGCTCCCCATCAAATGGCATTGGGGAATTCTAAGGCAAAACATAATCCAAAAATAAAGGAATGAAATATACCAGATGTATAAGTAATTGTCTGATCAGAAACTTGAATTCCGAGTGTGCGATTTGTGCTTGTAACACAAGAGTTTCGAAGTTGAGTGCAATTGCCCGATTTGGTAGGTCACATGGTGCATGTGATCAGCCCATCATCACTTCATTGATTGCAACACTTGGGGGCTTCTGCACAGTCTCTGGCATGCCATTCGTGATCACTTGGCCTCGGGAAATTGATGGTAGGGTTTCGGAACTTGATGGTGAGGTCCGGGCATATGCTGATGCCCTCTTGATGACACGGAATTGGCCATATCATGTCACCTTGTCCTTGGCAGGTGGTTTCAACCTTTCGAGTTCTACTAACATCTCTAGATTCAAATTTGAATGTCCCGAGTCGACACTTGGGTCCACTGACCTCATTGGAACACTTTTGGTGGCTTCCAGGTGGCCCAGGTATGTCCCTCAGCTTTCGCATCTGCTGCTTGTGCTGACCATCCTGGTCTCCAGCTAGCAGTCTCATTTCAACTTGTTTCGAGTTGCAGCACATGCTGCTCATTGTGCCATCTGTCTGGCACCTTCTCCCATTTGTCTTGACATGTCCAAATGCCTTCTGGACCTCCCCTTGACCTCCTGGCCCTCTGGGTTGTCTCAACATGTTCAGATTGGCATTTCATCAGTTTTTGGTGGGTCATTGGCACTCCCGCTGCTTTCAGCACTTGTAGGTGGGGACTAGGCACATTCCAATGCCTTCTCGATGGCATCAAGTTGACTGCATCGCATTACCGTGCCCTTGACATGCATTCTCAACCTTTCACATTGCACTGACATTTCTAGCTTTGGATTTGATCCTTCCACATTGGTGTTTCAGTCGGATGAGTGCACAGGAGGGCTGTCGACAGTTCATAGGTGGACTGGGCAACACAGGTAAGTTGCTGCACAAGTTCTGGTCACAACATGTGATCTGACTATCTCCAGCCAGCATCACTACTTCGACTTGCATTGGGTCAACATTGCCACTGCTCATTGTGTCATCCTCACCACCTCTTGGCTTGCTAATACCTCCAGCCATGTCCCCTTTGACACCTCTTGCCACACACCCTTCATCTGGACTTGCAGGTTGCCCAAAGGTAATATCAAGATTTGTTACATACAAGTTTTCCTCTATTTTTCTCACCTTGTATGACTTACAATGGTAGTGTCTTACTTAATTTTAACTCCAACTTATAGGTAGAATTCATTTTCCACCTCACCTCAGTCTTCTACTCTGAGGAGTCTGAGGTAAGGTTTCTGGTCACTTACATTAGTTTCATGATATTAACTACATGTAGTCTTTGTTCTCTAGGTTAGTTCGAATGTCAGTCTTCTACTCTGAGAAGTCTGAGTCTTTGTTCTCTAGTCTCACAACAAAAGGTTATGAGCCCCACACAGCTCTAACCACAGTGAAGTTTTAGTCTTGAGGCATCCCAAACCTGTACCAGAAATTCCATAATGTCAAACCCACCTTCTGCCTCTGCAGCTCCTCTAGCTGCTGGCCCTTCAACTGTGACTACCATGTCACTTTCATCCTCTGGAAATATTGTTGCACCCTCTAGTTGGCTTTACAACATCCCCTCACTCACAGATGATGGATTGAACTATCAAATGTGGGAGTTTCACGTCCAGAAAGTCCTAGAAATTCGAGGGCTCTGGGAGGTTGTTGGTGGCACAGACCAGACTGCCCCAAATGTGACTACTCACCCAGACGAGCATGCCAAATAGTCCATCAAGGACAGAGAAGCATGCACCCAGATCACCCTCACTCTCAAGGACAAGCCTCTGAGTGGGGTTATGTATGCAATGACAGCAGCAGAATCTTGGAGAAAACTCAGCAAGTGCTATGAAGGAAAAGGGAAACAGACCATCACCTGCCTCATTGGAGAACTCTTCCGAGGCACCTTGGTCAATGACAGTCCTATGGAACCCCAACTAAATGCTATGCAACAAAAGTCCCTAATCCTGAAGTCACTTGGACAGTCTCTCAATGAGTCCTTAGTTGTGATAGCAATGGTAATCTCCCTACCCCAGTCATACTCCACTCTTCACACAATCCTTATGTTGACCAATGACAAGTTAATGATTGACTCTGTAATATCCCAAGTTCTAATTGAAGAACAAACTTGCCAGGGATCACAGTTGCACTCTGCACTCGTGTCGAAGAAACCTAACAATGGAGATAACAGGAAGAAGAAGGGGAAAGGAAAGGGGAAGTCCAAGATCACCTGCTACAGATGCAAGGAGACCAGGCACACAAGAGACAAGTGTCCACAGAAAAAGAATGAGGATGGGAAACCATCTGGTGACCCAGACAAAGACAAAAAGGAGAAGATGGATAAGGCAGACCTGTCAGCAAAGGTTGCACAAGTGGCTAAGGACTTGGACTTACACCTCTTCATGGCATGTGCAAGCCTGAAAGTGTCCTCACAGGAATGGATTTTTGGCTCTGGTGCCTCCATGCACATGTGTTTCCATAGAGAGTGGTTTGCCACATACCAGATCTTGGAACTGTCAGAACCCATAGTCATTGGGGATGGACGATCAATCATGGCAATTGGTAAAGGTTAAGCCAAACTTGACATGAGTGGCACCTGTGATAGAGGAAGCACTACGAGGTTATGTGACATCTACCATGTCCCGGACCTGGATGCAAACCTTGTATCGGTACCTTCCCTAGCAATGAAGGGCCCCCAGGTGATTTTTAAGGGAAATAACTGCCAAGTCATGGCTGGAAATGAAGCTGTAGCAGTTGCTACCAAATGAAACTCCCTGTACATATATCTTGAAGACATTGGTCATATCTGGGAGCCACTCTGCCTACATCATAAATCAGCCCAATGAAGTTGATGCATCAGAAGCCCTTACTGCCAATCAGGAAAAAATCACTTGGCTATGTAGTGCTATGTAGCCTATGTAGTGCTTGTAGTATGGTAGATAAGTCCCTGATATGTAGTCACCAGTAGCAGTGGGCATGGATACATAGTGCTACATTGCACTATCAATTAGGGTTTGTATCTGCACAACTACAGTAGTCAGGCTGCTATATAGGCTACTTGGGCTACATACAGTGAGTGAAAAAACATGTGCAATGTTTGGCTGTTTTGTACTAAGTCCAGTGTAGTACCATGAGGCATGGAAATCCTGCTTAGCCTTGGTGGGATGGATGGTAGCATTGACTCCTAGCTACAAAATGGTCCCAGGGTCATGTGATTCTGTGCAGTAGTCCTTGAGATATGTCAATTATAAAACACGTACATCATTGCACACATTTATTCACTTTTGGTTTGGTAGTAGAATCTGGGGGAAATGAAGGAATAATTGTGGTTGTTTGGTCCTACAAACAAAGATACACACATAAACATTATGTCTGAGTTTGAATATGTTCACACACTTCTTTATTCCCAACCTTTACCACCATGAGATCTCTCTCTGCTACCCAAAGGAATACTATCCTGACTATGCTTGATTCTGGTCATTCTCCTGCTTCTATTGCCTCTAGTACTGGCCTACATCACTCCACCATCCCTAGGCTTCGTTCCAAGGAGCATTCCAGCCTGCAAAAGTCCACTGGAGGTTGTCCATCCAAGCTCTCCCCTGCTAATGTCCACCATGCCATCCACCTCATCTCAACTCAGAAGGCAGAAAATGCTGTGCAGGTGACCAAAACCCTCACCAATATTATCAACCAACCCCTCCACCCAAATACTGTCCACCAACACTTGAAAAAGTCTGGTATGAAGGCTGTGGTAAAGCAAAAATGACCTATCCTCTCTGCCAAGCATTGCAAGGCAAGGTTAGACTTTGCCTATACTCACAAAGATTGGACTTTGGAGGACTGGAGGAGGGTGGTATGGTCTGATGAGACTAAAATCAATTGCCTGGGGTCAGATGGGTGCAAATGGGCATGGAAAAAGCCAGGGGAGAAGCTGAGTGATAGGCTAGTAGAGGGGACACTGAAGTTTGGAGGAGGTTCTCTGATGATGTGGGGCTGTATGACTTGGGAGGGTGTTGGATATGCTACCAAGATTGATGGTAGGATGGATGGGGACCTATACCTTCAAATTTTGAAGGATGAACTACAAGAGTCCCTTGAATATTATGGTCTCCATCCTCCTGACATCGTCTTCCAGCAGGACAATGACCCCAAGCACACCTGCAAGCAGGTCAAGGAGTGGCTAGAAGGGCAGGATTTTAGGACCATGGTATGGCCTGCACAGTCCCCTGACCTTAACCCTATAGAACATGCCTGGGGTTACCTCAAGAGGAGGCTTGCAGAGTATGAACACCCTCCCAAGGGGATATTGGAGTTGTGGGAGAGGACTCAGGTGGAGTGGAACAATATACCAGCTGAAGAGTGTCAGAAGTTGATTGAGAGCATGCCTAGGAGGGTTGAGGCAGTGCTTAAAGCAAAAGGAGGCTATACCAAGTACTGATATCCCTTAGATACCCCTCACTTTTCAAAAGTGAATAAACATGTGCAATGATGTACCTGTTTTATAATTGACATATCTCAAGGATTACTGCACCGGTGTAGGGAAAGTATCCTCCCTACCAGGATATTTCGTTTATTTCATTGTTTTTACTTACTGATTTGTTTTTCTTTTATCTTGTCTTGTCTTTTTACTTAGTGTTTGCACGCATTGTGGCTTATGTAAGCCTGTGTGAGTACTTCGAGTGTACTTTACATACTTAGAAGAAGGACAGACGAGCTACCCCAGACGAGAAGCTGGAAATAAGACAAAGGAAGACTTGGAATAATAGTTCTTCATTCCCAGACAGTCCCTAGACGTTATCACCGCTTTTACTTGGATTTCTGGGCACATTTTTCACCTTTTCTGCTTACTCCTTGACTCTACACCAGGCAACTCAAGCCTCCTGGGTCGAATTCACCCCCCTCTCTCACTAAGAGACCTTTGACCTATTCCTAGGGTCCTTTCACTCTCTTCTCTACATCTGGAGCCCACCACAAGGGGGCTGTTTTGCCTGGTGACCCCACTTCTCCCCTACCTCTGAGCTCGTGCACGCGTTTTCTCGTGACTGGACACGCCAAACCTCTCGCTTTTCAGCATTCTGATTCTACTCGACGAGACCTTTCGAACGGTGCCTTTTTCGTTGCGTCCGCTTCAGTACTTCTGGAGATATTCTTATTTTTGTGGAGAAAGGCTCTGTAGGACGAAAACTGGAATAACTCAGGACTGGGTGCACCGTTTTTCGTATTTCTTCGTTCGCCCACTTTTCCTCGCCCGCCTCTACCATCTCCCAAAGTTTCGTAGAATTCCGTCGAGCGGTTCTTCCCCAACACACTGCTGTCCTCCTCCCCTGCCACAGCATAGCTCCCTGGCACCTCCTGGTCGCATTTTGAGCCATTTTGAGTTGTAGGCAACCCTTCCCCATCATCTTAGAGTCAGTTGACCACCCCTTCGAGACTCCCAGATGAACCTCAAGCCCTTCGAGACACACTCGTGACACAGACGCTTCATTAGATGCACCCGCTTCGTTCATAGACGTAACCAGACATTATATCATCATTTTTCTTGCGCATATTGCAGTCGAGCGAGGCTGCAAATTTGAGAGTTAAGTGTTTGAGTCGCAATGGCGACTAGCTTCAGTTTTGGTGGTCAAAACCACCTTGAGATGTATCATACAAGCTTTCTGCATCCTCCTCCCCCCCTTTGTGGTTCGTTGCCACACCCCCAACCCCCCATAGACATTCGAGGTCGCATCGAGGCGACCCCACCTCTTCGTTTTACCCTTCGAGACCGACTGTTGACAGTCGAGGCTCACGTTTAACCCTGGTACTGCTGTCAATTATCAATTACAACATGATATATATTCTTCGGAGCTTCATATATACTACTCATGATGGAAGAAGCATCCAGACTGTCTTGAGCCCCACTCGAGTCCCCCCCAGAGTTCTTGGGGCAGGCCGAGGACTTGCCACATTACCTCGAGGACATAGCAGAGTATGGTAAGGCCCAGGGCGCAACAGATACCTTGTCGCTCATCCAGTTTGCAATCGATGGAGCACCACCCCACACTGGAAGGCTCTGGAGCTATCTTGTGGCCAGTGCGCCAATCTTCGAGCAATGGGAGAACTTCCAGGTGCTCGTGACTCTCCAGTACCCTGAGGTTGAGCCAGTCAAGGATGTCCTTGAGTACTTCGAGGAGTTCTATACCTTCCTCGAGGGGACTCGTCACAGCAAGCTAAGCTCAGTTGGAGCTCTAGGGGACTACCTTCATTGTTTCCAGGTCTTGTTCTTGGCCCTGGTGAGTTGGAATGTCTTGGAGTTGAGCCATCGAGGCCAGCTATTCCTTCGAGGCCTCCCACCACAAGTTGAGCTTGAGGTTTTGAGGAGGCTTGCATCCAGGTACCCCCTGTTCGAGTTGGGCCGCCTGTGGCCTGTTGAGGTCATTGTTTGTGTTACAAAGGAGGTTATCGAGGAGGGGGTAGGCCGCTCACCCCCTCATCTAGTTTCGAAGGATGCCTCATCAGCTTGCAAGTTCCCCAAGGAACCCTCTCAGCATGCGCACTCACCCTCGATCAGTTCCCCATCAGACACCCCTGTGGAGTACTCTCGGTCTTGTTCTAGAAGATGCTCCCAGGGAGAGGTGCACTTGAGCTCGAAGCTTCCCCCTCGTTCCCCCCTCGAGGCATGCCCTTGACCTTTGAAGACTCCCCCTCCTTCCCCCGAGCATGCTTTGAGCAGCTCGTCCCCTTGCTGAGTCACTAATGCAGGCTCGTGGCACACTGTGGTTCAGCCATGGCGGTGTGTCCCAGATAAGCAGGCTGGTGAGTTGGCTTTGAACTTGCTTTGAGGCTCAAGAGAGGACCAATGGTCATGTCCATGTCGAGTTGACCATTTGGAGAGTACAAAGGTTTTCCCCCCTCATTCCCAGTGCATGTCTACTAGGGCTCATGACCTCGGTTTTGCCTCGACTCACTCTCGTCAGCCTTGTGAGTCCTCGAACACCCCCTCAAAGAGCTCATCCCATCTCGTGCCTCCCTCGAGGCACTCTCCTCGTCCTGTCCCCTGTTGTGGGTCATGTCCAGGGAGGTCTTGCTTGCTTTGAGGGACCCCAGCCTCACTGTCGAACCCTGCCCCTGCGAGTTTCAAGTCCCTTTCGAGAGTGTCAGGTCGCTCGCTTCCCCTTCGAGAGGCTATGGCTTCGAGCAGGTATCCCTCTGCCTATCAAGAGGTCCCGAGGCACCAAGTTTGGCCTCGAAGATTTGGTTTTTGTTTCTTCTGTGGTTGCGAGCTCTAGCTAGAAATGTGAAAATGCGAGCTTGAAACAAAACAAACCACATAAAAGAAACAAAACTACTACTCAGCTGAAGGGGGAATGCAGTTGAAGTGACTTGAGGGTGATTCAAAGGGGGAACGAAGCTCGGGGGGAGCTCGAGGGTAGCTCGGAGGGGACCACTCGACCCTCGAAGGGGACTGGGTAGCTTGCGACCTCAAAGGATTCCTTGGAGTCATCTCGGGTCGAACTCGAGAGGTGGCAAGGGGTGGGACTGATCCTGAACTCAAAGGAGGGAAAGGTAACCAAGAAGTCAACCCTCCTGGGCCACGAGCGAGGGCCCAGAAGTCCAAATGAGCCTGTAATGTGCGCCCAAGCGCCTCACGAGGGATCTCCTCACCTGTAGGTAGCACAACATGACCTTGAACCACCCCACACTTTCCTGCCACTAGATACGAGGCAAAAACTCCGCACTGCACTCGAATGTGCCCCTCGCAACCACAGAAGAAACAAAAACCAAATCTTCGAGGCCAAACTTGGTGCCTCGGGACCTCTTGATAGGCAGAGGGATACCTGCTCGAAGCCATAGCCTCTCGAAGGGGAAGCGAGCGACCTGACACTCTCGAAAGGGACTTGAAACTCGCAGGGGCAGGGTTCGACAGTGAGGCTGGGGTCCCTCAAAGCAAGCAAGACCTCCCTGGACATGACCCACAACAGGGGACAGGACGAGGAGAGTGCCTCGAGGGAGGCACGAGATGGGATGAGCTCTTTGAGGGGGTGTTCGAGGACTCACAAGGCTGACGAGAGTGAGTCGAGGCAAAACCGAGGTCATGAGCCCTAGTAGACATGCACTGGGAATGAGGGGGGAAAACCTTTGTACTCTCCAAATGGTCAACTCGACATGGACATGACCATTGGTCCTCTCTTGAGCCTCAAAGCAAGTTCAAAGCCAACTCACCAGCCTGCTTATCTGGGACACACCGCCATGGCTGAACCACAGTGTGCCACGAGCCTGCATTAGTGACTCAGCAAGGGGACGAGCTGCTCAAAGCATGCTCGGGGGAAGGAGGGGGAGTCTTCAAAGGTCAAGGGCATGCCTCGAGGGGGGAACGAGGGGGAAGCTTCGAGCTCAAGTGCACCTCTCCCTGGGAGCATCTTCTAGAACAAGACCGAGAGTACTCCACAGGGGTGTCTGATGGGGAACTGATCGAGGGTGAGTGCGCATGCTGAGAGGGTTCCTTGGGGAACTTGCAAGCTGATGAGGCATCCTTCGAAACTAGATGAGGGGGTGAGCGGCCTACCCCCTCCTCGATAACCTCCTTTGTAACACAAACAATGACCTCAACAGGCCACAGGCGGCCCAACTCGAACAGGGGGTACCTGGATGCAAGCCTCCTCAAAACCTCAAGCTCAACTTGTGGTGGGAGGCCTCGAAGGAATAGCTGGCCTCGATGGCTCAACTCCAAGACATTCCAACTCACCAGGGCCAAGAACAAGACCTGGAAACAACGTTTTTGATACATCTCCCAAGTCTTCTAAAATCCTTGCACACTTTCCCACACTCTCCAGCTCTCATTTTCATTACAGCTCTTCCAGTTCTCAATGGATGGACATGAAACTTTGCATGAGGCTAGATATACTGGTATAGTATGTGCCTATGGCATTAGCTGGCATGTTACCCTTAGAAGTGTGGTGTGGTGGCCCTGCACCTAAAAAACCAACAATGTGGTGTGACATACATTCCATCTGATAAACCCACAATGTCCTTCTATGTAGACATTGTGTGATGTATCCTCCACAATTCCAATGCATCAACATCCCCAGAAAGGTACAGTACCCATGTGTACTGCACATCCATTGGGGAGGAGGAGATCTGATGCCACCACCACAAGGACAGGGGTTCATGATCTGGAATTTAGATATGTTGTAGATATATGCCAGATCAACATAGGCTGAAATTTTCAAGTCCATATGTCAAGAACTGCACAATTGGGAACAGAATTCGCATTTTTACCCCTATTTGTATTTATATCCAGAACCATTGGATTGGACCCAAATCATGTATGGAATGGGTAGATTACTTGTCAATAGCATACTACAATACAGTGAAATATCATGCAATGGAAGGGACAAGTGGTGGCAGCAGCAACAACCCAGGCATCTGGTCCGCTTTTTTGATTACATAAGCATACATTCAAGGTGGAGTGTCTGCAAAAAAAAGCAAGGACTCATGAGAAATTTAGTATTTTGCATGTATCTCATCCAAAAATAAAGATATTGCTGATGTAAGCATAGTTTTGTGATCCCCTCAACCTCAGCTACAACTTTCATTTTTGGTGTGGCTGTGCAAAAAAAGCAAAGATTCATGAAAATTTTAGTATTCTGCATTTATCTCTGCCAAAAATAAAGATATTGCTGATGTAAACATAGTCCCATGATCCTCTCAACCCAGGCTACAACTTTCATTTTTGGTGTGGCTGTGAAGATGTGGCTGTGCAACCCCTCTCTGTGCCCTCTCCCATGTGGCTGTGCACCTCCCCCCTCTCTCTGTGGCTGTCCACACCCCTCTCCCATGTGGCTGTGCACACCACCCCTCTCTCTGTGGCTGTGCACCTCCCCCTCTCCCATGTGGCTGTGCAACACCCCTCTCCCATGTGGCTGTGCAACACCCCTCACTGTGTGGCTGTGCACTACCCCTCTCCCTGTGGCTGTGCACTCCCCCCCTCTCTGTGTGCCTGTGCACTACCCCCTCTCTCTGGGGCTGTGTAACACCCCCCCATTGAATTTGGTCATCAATTCCCATGGGTGGAATCCAAGTTTTTTGACAAGTGGTATTTCTGGCAAAATCCATGAATTTGGGCAAATCTAGGTGCAAGGGGTGCACCTAGGACCTGTCGAAAGAGGTGCTTGGTGGTGGTTACCTCGTCAAACCCACTTTGGTAATGGAACTGTGGGGCAGACTGGGCTTGTGCCCTTGATTTTCTGGAACCTGCAGTGTCATCTTTTGCCAACGTTTTTCCCACCTGCATGTCTTCTATGGAGCTTGAAGAACTTGACACAGGACCTGCTGAAGGCCTAGCTGGGGCTGGGGTACTCATAGGAGCAGGATTGTTGCATGGATGATGACCTGGAATTTCTACACCATCGAAACATATGGTCTTCTTCTTTTTGATTGTGTTCTTCAACTCCTCGACTTGGGCATAAGCTCTTGCTAATGCCCTTTTGTCTTCTTTGTCAGCTGTCTCCTCTAGATCTTTGTCAACCAAGTATGAGGATGGGTGGATGTTGACCTGAAACTCTGACATTCCCTCTGTTCTGAAGAACATGGTACTGACCAAGTGTGGCAGGGTGTCCCTACTGTGTGACAATGAAGACCTGTTGTTGGTGGGCTGGACTGAGACCAGGTTGGCCAAGGCCATGATTGACTCTTGCATTGTGAGGAAATTGTCAATTTTCTCCTTAAATTCGACCAGCAGTGGTCCTGGGAATGTCAGAGCTGTCCTTCATAAAAACCCTACCACCAATCAGAGTGCATTTTCCTTGCTGTATATATTCCTGGCAGAGGGTACACTCTGCCATATGGTGACCATCAGTACTTCCACAAAAGAAGCACCTGGGGTCAAATGAGTGACAGAATTGGCCCTCCTGTGGCTGCCTCGACGACATTGAAGGCTCTGCAGTCTGGATATACTTGTGTTTTAGGATAGTTGGTGGCATGGAATTCTGGGGTGGGGGCTCTGGGAAGAGTGCTGAGGAGTCTGGCTGTATGAAATTCCATCTAGAGCCACTAAGAAGGTATGTGGCCTGTTTGTAGACCTCATTGAAGGGCCAGGGATCATCAATGTCATGATCTAGGTCCCTAAGCTGCAGGTGAGTAATGAGGCCATTGCAGAGTCTCAGGAGGAAGCCCTCGAGGAATTTTTCATTGACATAGTCATCAACAAGCTTCTTCTTTTTGTTGATAAGAGCAACGATGCAGCAGAATTCTCAGACATATTTGCCAAGGTTGTCGAGGGTCAACATCAATTTTTGGACCTGGTGGTGAAGCAGCATCTCGAGGTCAGCTTTGGTATACTGCCACCCTTTAATGTCAGTGCCTGGATAGAAACTGGTTACCTCTTTGGTGAAGGCCTCCCAGTCATCACCTGTGGTGGAATCGAGAGATGACCACAGCTCTGATTTGTTACAGTCAGCATAGTGGATGGCCCACTTAATTTTAGCTTTTTCTGAGGTAATGCCTGCATCTGTGCAGACCTGATTGACATCTTTGAAGTAGGTGCAGATGTCTTCTGTTTTTCTGGAAAACTTAGGAGCCTTGTTAGAGCCCCTAAGCAGCATTTCACGATGGTTAGTGGCATTAGACATGGTGACTGGCATTGATGATGAGGGTGGGGGCTGGTTCTGGGTTACAGGTAGGTTCCTGGGCAGCTGTGATGAGGGGGCTTGAATGGGCAGTGGAATAATATTCTGGGGGGCAATATGTGATGATGATGGGAAAAGAAGTTGCTCAGTGGCAAGAGTTGAATCTGTTGAGGAGGAAGAAGATGATAAGTCAGTGAGCAGCAATAAGTTTTGGCAATCTGGCAGTGGTGCGAAGGATTTGTCAAGCTTGAAAGCTCCAGGTATATCCACTGAGGTGGAGATGAAGGTTCTGAAAAGCAGGGGTGATCTGCAGGGAAAAACTCTGGGTCTAGAGGACTGAACTCTGAAACATCTCAGGGGTTAACTGTGGGTACAAAAAGGTCTGATGAAGATATAGAGAGGTGGTGGAAGGGCTCTAAGAGCTCTTCAAGTTCTGTTTGTTGACAAGTGGGCCATAGAGATCTCCTTTTCAGATCTGCAGACCCCTCACAGTGGGCTCCAAAACTTGTGGGACACTACTTCTGGGGAAGAGTGTACAGGAAAAATAGGGAAGGCTGAAGGAAAGAGATTCCTTGGTTCATCCCAAGGGGTGCTGAGTGAGGAAAGGGATGTGTGAAAAGTGAAGGGGATTCAGTGAGGGGAAATTCTGTAGGAATAGGTTGCTAACGCTAGAATGGGGCATGGACTTGTAGACATGGAGCTCAGTATGCAATTTTTTCCATTACTGAAGAAGCTGGTAGACATGATGGTGATGCTGGAAACACAGAGAGAAACTCAAAATACTCAATGCAAGGGACTCTATGACTCTCAGACACACAGAAGATGACTCTAGAAGGTGGATATATTATTCTGATGCTCGGCCAGAATATTTATGGTGTACAGGAAGTGACTACAGGTATGGAAAATTTTTAGAAGGAGCAACAAATGGAACAAAAAAGATGACACCTGTCAAATGTACAGTATGTTCAACCCTGCATGTGCAAGTAAGTAGGGACCATGTAGATGAATCATAGAAGAACAAGAAGGGAAACTGTAGCAGTACCAAAATTGACAAACCAGAATAAATGAATGACAGAAAGACCTCTCTTGTGTGTGCAGCTTGGGACCTCAGAGGGGGAGCAGATCACAGAGGAAGCAGCAGTGGTGGCTGTGCAGTGGCTACAGTGGTGGCAATGTAAAGATGGGTGAGAAAAGAGTGTGGGAGGAGGCTAGGATAGTCTCCTGTTGGAAGGGGGTCCTAGTTCAACCCAGAGAGCTGGAGTTGCCTGGTAGAGTCAAAGAGTGCTGGGAGAAAGACCAGAAACATGCCCTAAAACCCTAGAGAGACTGAAGAAAACATTTATAGCACATCAGGGGACAGAGAAACAAAAGCCCCAGTCTCTGCATCTATAATTCTGGCTTTTTCATCTGTAGTAGTGCGTCTATTGATTTTTTTAAGTATGTACAGTGGCTCGAAGTACCTGCATGGGCTTACATAAGCCACAATGCATCCAAACATGAAGTAAAAAGATAAAGAAAAAAAAGAAAAGAAAACAACCCAGTAAGTAAAAACAATGAAATAAAACAAATATCCTAGTAGGGAGGATATTGTCCCTACAGCGACACAACAGGTGATGGGCACTTGGAACCTGTACAGGGTTGGAGTGTGGTGCATTGTGATTGGCCAAACTGGACCAAGGCCCAGACCCCAGGCTTGAGTCTGTATGATCGGTTTCAGAATTTCAGGGAGGAGATGGTGAGGCGATCAGGGAGTTGGCATGATGTGGAGCAGGTGATGGAACTGTTGTATGGGATTCTTTGAACATGAGGTTGGGTGGGAAGGCACAAGGCAAGATTAGAGAAACTCTGAGCTCAAGCAGGAATGGATGTGAGTAGAGATGTAGTGTGCAAAATGTTACTTGTACCCCCAGAGAACTCCCATTCTCTACAACGATCCTACCAAAGGTCCAATCCCTGGGAGTGATATGGTTGGTGGTGGCATGATCGATGATGATCCTATTGGAGTCAAGGAGGTAAACTATGGCAATCCAGATGTTGAGGCTAGTGCAATGTGAGATGGCATTGCACAGGCAATGTGGGATGATTATCAGCACATTCTCAGAGAGGGTTTTGTTGAGCAGGAATCAGAGGATGAGGGTGTCAAAATTGAGAGGGATTATGATGATGGTATGGATCTCGCAGTTTCTGATGATGACTAGTCTTTTCATATTGTCACTGTACCATTTTGCATATCTCCATTGTACTGTTTCATATCTTGCAATCATACAGCTGTGCATTCAAATGAGAATCAGACACTTCAATTTGCTACAGTAATGCTAATGAAACAATGAAGTACAACAAATTATTATGAGGAATCATTGCAGGTGAAATCAGAGTTAGTAGAGAACAATGCAGATGTGCCACCTCCATGTTTTTGAAGTAAATCTAGGATGTATGGAAGGTGGTGGTTGTGGTCAATCACAGTTAGAATGTCAGCAATATAATCCTTTTCCCTGATGAGATGAAGAAGCAGAATACATTGTTCAATAGGTAAGTTGCCATGTTCATCCTCCAAGATTCAAATGGCCTGTTGCTTCTTCATACTCTGCTGCTCCTCCACCAGCTGCATCATGTGATTGATGGTGCCTGTGAGGTTATTGACAGCACCTACAAGGCTTACCAGCAATGGATTGGGGGGCTCCACTGGAGGTGCTGCCAGTGGCACCTTTGACCAAGAGTGACAGGAGGATTGCCCTGTAGCCATGATCATGATCGCATCAGCCATTGATGTCCCAGCAGGTGATTCACCTATCGTGGCCCCCTTCCTCTTTTTCACAACTGGTGCCATGTCAACAGACAATGAGACAGTGGGAACATATGGTAGCTCTCTGAAATTGGACACCATAACCAGATCAGTATCACTGATATTGGCAAGCAGTTGTTTTCCTTGGCTGGACACATTGGAATGCAGAGGCCTCATGCTGGTGGCACTCATTGTGCTGTCACTTGCCATACCAGTACTTGCAACACTGTTTTTGGGAAGGCTAAGGATGGATGATGTCAGAAGGGAAATATTAGTGGTGGTCAGTGATGAAGAGGGCAGCAGTTCCATAGGGTTATTGTTTTCAGCATTGCTGGCAGTGACAGAAGGAGATGTGGTGGTGGTGGGAGTATTAAGGAAGGGGGAGGAAACAGGGGGAGCTGCACTAGCATCAAAGGCATGTTGACCACTCACTACACCATTCAGCATGATCTTGCACATTAGGTCATAAAGTGGCCATCCCTCATTTCTGTATGGGCAAAGGGACTTGTGCACCTGGGTTGGTGACCATCAGTCAGGTAAATGGGACAAGCTGGTATGCTTGACCTGTGTGTACACATCCCATGTTGGAATATTGGGCAACTGGCCATTGTTGGCATGTGTTTGCTAGATTACATAATCACCTTGCATCGCACATACCACTAGATAGTTTTCCTAGTCCCTCAGTAGCTTGCCAGACTACTGAGGGTGAGTACATTCATTACTTAGGTTTATTCCTATCTCATTGGTACCTTGTAGTTACCTACAGGTACATACTAATAATACAGTAGCTTGCCAGACTACTGAGGTTACCTACAGGTTCCCTCTGCAAACCAACAACCTCCTTTAGGTTATGAGCCCTGCCTAGTTCCAGAACCTGGAGAGAGGAGATGGCAGTGAAAAGGTACTATACAGGGGAGGGATTTGTCTATGTCCCAGAGCTCAAGAAGAATGGACAGAATTGGATGGAATACCACGAATGTATTCTCAAAGTCACCAGCACACAAAACCTTCTTGGACACTTAGCTGGTGTGGAGCAGAAGCTGAAGGTTGCTGGAAACAAATGAAATGAATGGTTGTGGCAGAATAGCAATGTGCAGTCCATACTCATGTGGAATATCCCAAATTCACTATTTTCACACATCCAACACTTCAAAACAGCTCATGAAATGTTTGACTATCTAGCAGCATCATTCCGAGACCATACTCCAATCCCCTTACCCACTGAGAAGCATGTTGAGGCTTCAAATGGTGATGTGGCTATAGACGAGCCACTGAGTACCAAAAATCTACCAGAACAGAATGGCAGTGCATTTGAAGCACATGCCAGTGGTGATGAGATGTGAGATGAACCACAAACATCATGCACAAAGCCTAACGAGTTGTCAGTGGAGCCACCAAGTGAGGAGAGGCTCAAGGACAAACTTACCAAGGCAAGAGGCAATGACAAGGTTGAGGCAGCAGTTGGCATGGCCCAGCAGGTTCCATCATGAAGCATCGAGGTCAAAGACCACAAACCCGAAGTGCCAAGCGAGTCATGTGTGGCACAGAGAAAGCTGCAGGAGCAGCCAAGTTCAAGGGCAGGAAGGCCACTCGAAAGCAAGCACCCACAAGTGCTAAATGGGATGGTTGAGGTGTCATATGAGATCGAGGATATTGACAGGGCAGTGGAGCTAGCCAGTGAGGCAGCAGGACATGCCAGAAGAGTTGACATGAGTGATGAGATGGCCAGCAAAGACCTACCATCAAAACTGTGGAATGGAAGCACACTGAATGACTTGCCAGGTACACAAAGATTGCTGCTCGAAGGGGAGCAGGCAGTGTGTACAAGCAGCAGTGTTGAGGACATGCCAACAGCACCAGTTGGGTGTGAGGACAGTCCATGGGAACAGCCAAGGCTTGTAGATGTCAACCACAACAACCACAGATGTGGTACAGGCATGGATATGATCATTGATGAGGCAGAGACCCTGAGTATGCCTAATGCTGCCAAAATGATCCCAATCAAGCCAGAAGTTAGTGATGAGTCTCAAAGAGTCAGTGACAAGATTGTCATGGAAGGAAGTCTGGGTGTGGAGGCCACAGAGATAGCTGTGAGCATAGAAGTCATGACTCAGACTCTGTATCTAAACCAAGATGGTGGAGACACAGAGGTCTGCTACCAAATATCTGAACCTGTGAATGCTGGAGCGGTGAGCTGTGTCAAACAACCCACAGGAGCATACTCACAATGTGAACTGGGTCAGCCTAACAAAATCCCAACATGGAATATGCCAGAGGCTGGCAATGTACTGCTCGAAGGGGAGCAGAATGGCTGTGCGAGCAGCAACATCACAAACAAGCAGGGCAGCAACAGCGAGCCACAACTTACTATCCATGACCCAGGTGGACATCTAGGGCAGCTGACAGTCTGCATGGCAAGCAGACAAAATGCCAAAATGAGGGAAAGGATGCCAATGAGGGGAACATGAACAGCAGAGCCAGTGCAGTGGGCAATGAGAATGTTGACTCACTTGGAGCCAAGAAGGTACTACCTGCAAGCCAAAGTCAGCATGGCAAATGAGACAGGTTGCAAGTGAGAAATGCACCTGCATTGCCAATACCACCCACCGAATGCATGAAATGCTGCCAATGAATCTTCAGAATCTGTCATCAATGCAGATGACTCAAAACAACAACTGTGGATGTCAGTGAAGCCAAGGCGAGCCAAGAGACATGCTCAATGATGTTCAAGGAGCAAATCCAAGTAGTGCAAAGTGATGCACCTAATGCATGAAGTCTGCCACTTGAGGGGGAGCTGGCTAGTTGTGTGAGCAGCCACCATATGAACTCAGCTGTGGATGGGCACATGAACAGATCAAACAGTGGCATGGATGGACCAAACAGCCTAGCAGCCACTCTGAGCATGTCAAGTGAAGAAGAAACAGTTGTGGCAACACTGGCATGTATGGAGGTGCACAATGGTGCACAGACAAAATGGAAAGTCTAGGTATCCATATGAATGTGCCAAGAAATGAAATGGACACAGTCAGTACCCCATACAGCACAAAGACAGCTAGTGACACATGTCAGAACATCAGATCATGTCAAATGGAGTTAGACTCACCTTGAGAGCCCAAAAATGAGTTGCTCGACCCTAGTATGCCATGGAAACGAGTTGGTGTTGGAGATGCCAACATATCCCTATCACAAAACATGCTGCTCAAGATGCTGAGCACCCCAAATCTGTTAGAGATTGAATCACCCCAGTGTGATAACCCTTTTTGGTACACTTTTTCATTGATTACATAGGCACTTAGAGTGTACACTTTAGAGTACATTTTGGTACTGTTCCCTCAGTAGTTGAGTCACTACTGAGGGTAAGTCTACTTATTATTAGTAGTTTCCTACTTACTGATTCCCTGTAGCTGCCTACAGGTACATTTAATATACATAGTAGTTGAGTCACTACTGAGGCTGCCTACAGCCCTTTTCAACAGGTTATGAGCCCCACATAGTGCAGAAGGAAAATTTTATTGTAGGAGACTCATGGTCGGCTCAAACAGAAGAGACTACTCAACAAAGAAAGTACTACTGTCTTTACTCTGAAGCTATTGGATATGACTAATGGACTACCTACCCAAGCTTGCACATGATGGGCACAATTGGACAGCTTATGGAAGCTCGGTCCTATGCACCATTATAGACAACAGCTTGATGGGGTTCCTAGTCAGGTTTGAAACATGACCCATACATCCAGCAGAGCTAGACAGTCGCAGTGAGGGTTGGACACCCCAGACTGACGATGAACGAGACGAGGTCATGGCATGGCAAGCTGTGGACCAGTTGTGGACACAATGAAATGCAATGGTAAACTACACCATCATTAGCAGTATTCTGGATATTATTTTCAGCTGTATGCTACACCTGAAATTGCCACTTGAAAAGTGGGATTATCTCGAAAAGCACTTTGGTTGAGTTCCAAGACCAGAGACCTGGCTAGCAGCTGAGGAAAGCATGCGACAGAGCAACTCACTGCCCAAGCAGAACATGGCTGAGGAAACTGCTCAGATTGCCTGCAACAGCCACAACAAACCAGAGAGTCCACCTAGTGAAGAAGAGGGCCTCCTGGACAGCCCCAACGACTGTGCCAAGACCAAATCTAGGTACCTAATGCCTGAGACTGAGGTCATAGATGTGTGGCACTTGAAACCCTACCTGCGAGGGGATGAGGTTGGGGCTATGGACTTGAAACAGCCAGAGGAAGGTGCAAATGTGCTCGAAGCACCTGACAAGGGTAGTCAGTGTGTGGGTGACAAGGCCAAAGAGGAGGAGGACTTACCAATGATGAGCTCTGAGGCTCTTGAAACTCCAGGGGACCTACCATTTGCTACAAGCGAACATGCAGAGACCTGGACTGGGCACAGGAAGCCTGAGGACGAGGTTGTAGACATGCGGCACATGGTGGATGTCCTACCCATGTTTGAGGTGGGGAGTACAGGTCAAGCATGGTACAGCAAACATGCAAAGGAACATGAAGCACCTGATGAGGATAATCAGTCTGCAAGTAACAAAGTCGAGAAGAGCTGGGACTTACCAAAGTCAAGCTCTGAGGTTCTCAAGCCTGCAGGTAACCCTACCAGATGGGCCAGTGGACGTTCTATGCAAGATGGGCCACAGATACCTTCCGAGGAGAATCAGTGCACTGGGACAAACAGTGAAACAATTGCTAATGTCCTGATCCATCTGGCACACCCATGAAACTTCCTACCCCACAAGTCAAACACTCTAGACTACAGAACAGGCTTTCGGCACAAGCATGTAGTGTTATGAGTATGGAAACTGACTTATTGTATATGAGGAGAAGTGGCAAGTGACAAGAGACAAAGCATCTCAAACTTGACAGTGAGTGGGCACCAAGACACCCAAAATGAACCTACCAAGGTTGCTCCATATGTGAAACCCTGCCTGACAAGGCTTGGGGGAAGGGGGTGCTTAGCTCTCCTAGAGTTGGTTGGGGGAACAGCATTACAATGAAATCAACAGCAATGAAGCTGGAGATATGAGGGATTAGCACTGGAGCAGTTGGAACCATGCTCACCTACCACATCTGGAAGCACACCTAAAGGAGCCAGATAAGAGGGAGAGAGGTAATGGGTATAACCATGCAATTAGCAAGGACCCTGCAAACCTGCATAGCATCAAGAAAGCACTGCTAAATGACAGGGAGTGTCAACACAGCAAGCACAAGATAAAGTGGTCAAATGACTCACCTGCACCACCTCCAACCAGTACCTACTATGGCCATAAATCCTCCAAGGGCCTCTGACATCATGCAAGACTCAGGTCAAATGCTGAAAACAAGTTGTGGCAGGCTGAATGGTCCATGGCTATACAAAATCTAGCTACATGGGACAACCTACCAGGAAAGGAGGATGATGGCTGTGGGGGACATGATGGTGCACCTAGCAGTGGATGCACCCACTCTCATGGAGTCGAAGAATCACTGCTAACTGATGGCAGAGGTCAGTACAGTGAACACAAGGCAAAATGACTGAGCTGCTCACCTGCACCACCCATGCCATCTCCAAATGGAATACTGGACATGCCTACACTCTTCACAGACCTATGTTGATGTGGCAGACTAAAATTGAAGGCTGAAAATGTCAGCAATGCACAAACAAGGTGAAATGCCTACCATGTACAAGCAGCCCCCAAATGGCCACTTCCACTCCTCCTTGCACGCTCAAAATGATTCCTGGACCTTGCAGGAGGGTCATGGATGATAAATGTACACTGTAACAAGGTCAGACATGTGAAAGAGTCAGAATGAGAGGGCACATGTACTGGATAGCTTGCATTCTCATGTGGCAGCTTCAATCCTTCTCGACATCCTCAAAATGACCTCAACACCCTATGGGAGGGTGTTGGATACAGAAGATAGGCTGTAATGAAGTCAGGAGTGCCAGAGGAGTTGAAATGAGAGGACACACATACTGGATGGCTGGCATTCCTATGCAGCTACTTCAAAGGCTCTCAAACATCTCGAAGCAACTCCAGAATGTCACCAACACCTACTGGCAGGTGGGGGAGCCTCCTGGATCGATGCAGAACAACACGAAATGGCCAAGAAATCTTCCTGTGGCCAAACAGCTGCCTTGCAGCAGCAGTAGGAAGCAAGGTAACACATGCACCAGCATGTACTCACCTGTGCCATCCAAATGGCCTCCCAATGGCCTCATGCATGCTCCTTTGACCTTCATGGGCATGTGCTGACATGGCAGGATTGGGATGAAAGCTGAAAACGTCAGCACTGTTCATATGAGGCCCAGCACCTACCGTATACTTGTGGTTGCCATACAGCCACTGTGGCTCCTCTCGACACCAACTGATCCATGTGACATCATTGTGGGGGGCTCCCTGACACTAGGCATTCGCTATATTGAAGCCAGCATCACCAGAAATGTTCAAATGGAAGGGATCATGTACCCTGGTGAGCACACTCAAGGTTATGCCACCATTTCACCATTTTGCGCACCCAGGAAATGCTGGAAACCCCCCTGGGGTCTTCCAGACACTTATCAATGGCAGGGGGTGCCTCCCAGACGCACTCTGAATGGCGACGATCCTTCCGACAGTCGAAACGGCAGCATCACAATCACTGCACAAGGCAGAGTGCATGCACCACTCAAGCATTTCTGGAACGGGAAGTTGCCACATCATGCGCCAAATATGACCAAACACCACTCGTATACCACCCGGACTCGAAGCTCACTCATTGCAGAAGCTACACTCTTTTATTGAAATGTTTTTTGGGTATACATTCACTTGAGTTATATTTTCTGCACTTCTACTTATCACACAGTGGAGCTTCAGGGGGTGTGTTGGAGATTGAATCACCCCAGTGTGATAACCCTTTTTGGTATGCTTTTTCATTGATTACATAAGCATGTAGAGCATACACTTTAGAGTATGTTTTGGTACTGTTCCCTCAGTAGTTGAGTCACTACTGAGGGTAAGTCTACTTATTATTAGTAGTTTCCTACTTACTGATTCCCTGTAGCTGCCTACAGGTACATCTAATATACACAGTAGTTGAGTCACTACTGAGGCTGCCTACAGCCCTTTTCAACAGAATCATTTTTGTTGTCATGACTGTGCAGTCCAGTGACTTCCACTCCTACAACTGTGTCATGGTTTAGTAGGCTCAGTATGCTTCTGGTGTTTGCATGTCCAAAGTGTCAGTGCCAAGTTGCTAGGGTAGCCTTTGATGTGGGGTTGTGACATGCGAGGGCACATCAGGAAAATCATTTTGACAGGTAGCAACCTGCATCAGGTACATAGTGACATATAGCTTCCACATCACTATATAATATCAGGCACATGTTTCATATTGATATGAAGCTGTCGCCAAGTGACATGAAGCACTACATAGCTATCATAGCAGTAAACAGTCCTCTAGTAGGATGCTGTAGTCATATTAGTACTCTATGAATTCTACAAAGACAAAGTAGGCTACACAGTAATGAATCTAAACTACTGGTGTACACTTAGTGCTTGCTGTGAGGCTGACTTATAGTGCTGACTGGTGCTGACATATGACATGTCAGAGCTTGCACCCATACACCTAGGATGTATGCATATATATATTATCACCAACTGTTACTGACAAATGCACTGTGCCCTTCCATCACCAGCAATAATAGTGCCTTGGCAAGAACCTATGCCTGTGATTTGTTTGGTGATATTTACATCAACTATACAGTTTGAATTAGCCACCCTGGACCTCATTCAGCACTCGGATACTGCATGGGATGTCATGAGTACGACTATGAGTTTGACTTGCCCACCAGTGCTAGCAGTGCTCAGTGCTCAGTGCTTCAGCACTTCAGCCACCACAGCCATTCACCCTGCCTGCTCCCAGACTCCAGCTCCAACCCAGTGGCCCATCTTGATGCGCCCCCAGCTGCAGGCATACTCTGTGGCCCACACCAATGCCACCAAGAAAAAAAGTGCATCCCACTCCCAGGTTGTGGCCCCGCTCATCCCCCTTCACACAGTTCATCATAAAAATCCTTCCCATGTGCACCCTTCTGCCTGCATACCCAATGGCTCAAATGCAACCCTGGGAGGCCATTGCAAAGCCTGCCTCTAAGATGCCCCTGCTAGTACTGACACTCCAGAAAGTTCTCACTGCAAGCATTTCACAATTTTTCTTCAGAAAACATGCTGAAAAAATTGAAGAAAGTGATACTCTTTTTTGACAGGTGTTTTCAAAGAGAAAAGGCAAAAATAATATTTTCTTTTCATTGCATGACTTCCCACAAAACATTGATTGATGGTAATACCCATTAGTGTACAAGCTAATCAGCACTACCATCAATTCATGTTTTTCTACAGAAAAGGCAAAGAAAACAAAATATTATATTTGCATTTTTTCTGTGAACACAGCCCAAATAAAAGAGTATCTCTTCTTTCAATATTTTCAACATATTTTGGCATGAAAAATTGTGAAATGCTTGCAGTGTCTCGATCAAAGGTCTCCCTACATCTCAAGTTCTGTCCAGCTCGATTTTGACCATACAGCTCACACTCATATGCATATGCCAGGTGGTAAGGGAGGTGCCAGCCAGCACCCCCCAGTATGGAGACAACCATGCAGTGTAAGTGTTCCTTGGCTCTCTCTATGGTGTGTGTGGTTGTGACACTAATTACATTTAGTGGTACTGGTTAGATTGTCCTGTGGCATCTTCACAGGAAATGTGAAGCAGTTGTGTGTTGTGGAGGTACTGGCACAGGTGCAGTCAGTAGTGCAATGGTAGTTAGCTGACCACTCTTTTGATAGTTGTGCTGACGGGTCACTGCATTGGAAGACAATGTATCTCCTGTTGTCATGGTTTGGGATCTTGGTGAGCACAGGAATGTTCTCATGCCCCACTCCAACAGTGTGATAAATGTTTCTTTTGTCAACAAGGCCAATCATTGTTGTGCAACAACTTCAATGCTTGTGGTGTCACTCTCTGTTGTCATGGTTTGGGATCTTGGTGAGCACAGGAATGTTCTGATGCCCCACTCTGATGGTGTGATAAACATTTCTTTTGTCAACAAGGCCAATCATTGTCATGTGACAACTTCAATGCTTGTGGTGTCACACTGGATGGAGGGTTCACAGAATACGTTGTCTAGCAAGTCCTATGCCTTTGCCCTTACTGCTTGCACTATCAATGGTCTTGACAAACTAAGCCCCCCTGTCAGTGTTGGGGTGCTACCACTCAGTGCAGGCCCTACTAGATTCATCCTCACCCAACTGTCAAAGTTGAATGGTGCTTTGAGGGTGGTGATTGCTGCCAACAAACTGCCTTCAGGCATTTGACAAGGTGACAAAGGAGTTTGGTGTACTGCCAGGTATATGCACATGAATGTATGAGGTTGGATGGTGCATACAAAATGTAGTATGTTAGTTGCCAGCGCTAAAATGGCTACACTCAGTGTTCATTCTCATGCTGCAGCTCCCCTTGTCATGCAATTGCAAGCTGTTGTGTCTGTGCGGGTTGTTGTGACTGCTATCAAGGAATACCAGGACAGTTCAACTATGGAAGATGAGTCAGAATAATTATATATCCCCCTAGTAGTATGTGCACTGCAAAATGTATATACTGCTGTGATATTGCATAGTAAGGATATGGAAACCTATGTTGTACTATGTTGCTGCAGTAGCAAGCTGTTGTCTATTCAACCTCAGAGTCATGGTTGGACTACAGTGAGTGAAAAAACATGTGCAATGTTTGGCTGTTTTGTACTAAGTCCAGTGTAGCACCATGGGGTGTGGGAATCCTGCTTAGCCTTGGTGGGATGGATGGTAGCATCAACTCCTAGCTACAAAATGGTCCCAGGGTCATGTGATCTGGTGTAGAGAAGAGAGTGAAAGGACCCTAGGAATAGGTCAAAGGTCTCTTAGTGAGAGAGGGGGGTGAATTCGACCCAGGAGGCTTGAGTTGCCTGGTGTAGAGTCAATGTCACATCCGTGACACATGTGTATAGTCCGGGCCTTAGTCCGAGGACTTCTGGCTCAGTCCAGACTCTCAGGAGTCCGCTGTGGAACTCCGCTCCGTGTTTGTTTATAGTTTTGATCTGTTACTCCATTCCATTCCATATTTAGAATAGTTTCCTTCTGCCGCAGTATGTCTAACTCTTTTGGTACTTGTAGTCTAACCTTTGGACTTTCAGATTGACCGATACTCCAGTACAGCCTGTAGGAATGTTGTCAACGTTCTGTACAGCCCTCTGGAGTTTCGGTACCCAGACATTGCCTCAGAACATTCTCTATGGTATAAAACCCTTTGTACATATGTCATAGCACCTCAGTTCGAATATCGAATCAGATACTCTAAGCCTCCTTTGTTCTCTGACCTTGGAACTCGAGCAAGCATTGGGTATACCAGGTGGTATACCTTCACTCAACCTCCATTCCACTCCGACCCCCGGATTTCTATCTGGACCTTGTATATGGCCTCCGGACTTAGAGAACCGGTCTTGACAGTATATTCGAACTGACGCTTGCACGAGTTCACCCACCCACACCCCCAATGACTATGACTACTCAACTTTGCACTCGTTCAGTGGCGGCAGAAGCCACAGAGCGAGCAGCTGTCACTGATATTCACCAATCAAATGCTCAGATCACATTGGCCAGTAAAAGGCATGCTCCGCCATCGGTTAGCCAATTCCATAGCTTCTCTGCTAGAGGGGATCCAACCCCTATGCCTATCCAAAGAGCTGGTCCATCCAGCAGACGATCAGCATCAGTGCCTCGTCGTACTCCAGAGTTCACTGGAGGATACAAGCCTGGTGGTGATGGCCCAGGAGGTGACGATCCTGGGGATGATAACCTGGATGATGATGATGGCGATGACGACAAAGACAAAGACGATAATCCATTTGTAGACGCTCCAGATGAACTGGAGCCCCAACTGGCGGTTTTGCACAATCTAGCCGCTGCAGTTGATCGTCTCTCGCGCTCTGCCTGCAGCTCAGGAGAGCTGTCCTCTTCTAGGGCCAAAGTCTGAGAACCGGTGTAGGGAAAATAATCTCCCTACTGGAGGATTCAGTATATTTTCTTTCTTTTACTAGCAGTTTTGATTTTTATTGTTACTATATTTTTATTTAGTGTTTTTGACTTCATGTTTGGCTGTGTTGTGGCTTATATAAGCCATGTGCAAGTCAAGTCTTTGTAGTTACACTACAGTGCATCATCGAATAATAGACGAAATACCAGAGACGCAGAAAGACGAAAGACGAAGCCCGGTGGAATATTTATCTAGCCTCGGAAATTCTTTAGACGTCATTGCTCAAATCCTACAGAGTCTCGAAACCAGTTTTCATTTGTTTTCTCCCCATCTCCTCACTCACAGGGCGTGTTTCATAGCTCCAGAACCTCTTGGGTCGAACTGACCCCACTCTCACCAACAGGAGACTCTCCTATAGTCTCCTCCCACTTTCATTTTAATTCTCTTCATCTGGAGCCCACCGTGAGGGGCTTCTGTCTTAGTCTGGTAACCCAAACCTCATCAGTTCAGTCTTGTTTTTGCAGTTTTAGGTCTCGCTTCTCGGTTTTCGCTCGTGCTCTCAGTTTCAGCCTCAGTCTTGCTCTCGTGTTCGTCTTTTCTCTCGGAATATTCCCTCATACATTGGTATAATCACTCGAATTCCCCACCTGACATCATGCAAGGGCTGAATACCCCAAGTACTGCTTCTTCCGAAGCCTCGAGCTTCCTTCGGCGCTCTGAGGACCTTCGAAGGTTCCTCGATGACATAATTCAAGTCGCGACAGCTGCGAAATCACTTCTCGAGACTTGTCGAGGCCCCCTCGAGGACAGTAATTCATGCACACAGCCACCACCCACCTTGGATAGTCGCTCACCCCGTCGGCTATATTCGTTTTGCTTTTTTTGTGGTCAGAAAGGTCATATTCGAGCAAACTGTGATTCGTGCAAGGAATATTTGGCCACAGGAAAGTGTCTAATTGTGAAAGGTCGCGTTGTACTCCCTACCAGGCAAGAGATACTGCGAGAAGTACCTGGGCGCACTCTCAAGGACCATCTGGCACGCTGGGATCTAGGAAATCGGTCTAAGGACATTCAGATTCCTCCTTCGAGTCCAGGCTGGCTACCATTGGAGGATGTGGGTAGTCAAATGCCACAGACCCAAAGGGTTTCACTAGGTGTGTCCCAGCCCCGCTTGTTAGTGCACCCCAATACTCCCTCGGAACGACCGTTGTGTGCACCACTCTCAACGGAAGGGCCGAGTTGTCGCTCAGTGCCGGTGCAACCCCAGGTCCCCACTCGAACACCTACTGTGTCCTCGAGCTCGGGTGATGGCTTGTTGTGCCGCCCTCATTCACCCTCTCGTATTCTACCTACAGGATACTCTCGTGGTCGATCTCACTCCCGCTCTCGTGGCCGTGGCCGCCCACGTTCGCCGTCTCGTTCGTACTTCGAGAGTCCACCCAGCCGTAGTTATAGCCATCAGTACTCGTATCATTTGGATAGGTCCCACAGCCGCGATTCCCGTGGTTCCCACGACTACCATCCCCGCCGCTCGCCACCACCTGCACCGCGACTCACACACTCGTTACTAGAAATCTCGAGGGATGAGCCCACTCCAGTCCGGCCCACCAGCTGGCTAGTCAACAGAATGGTGTCCTCCGACTCCTATGATACTCGACAGTCTCGTAGCAGTCACATGTCAACCCACTCGAGAAGGTCGTGCAGCCGCAGCCGCACACCTCAGCCTTGGTACATGCTGTACTGAGTCGGTATAGAGTCGCTTTAGCCCACGGGGATTTCTTTTATTGTGTTTTATTCTTCTTTCATGAACATATCATTCATGGAGTCTCATGTCAAGCAGCCGCGCGCCTCCCTCATCCCCTGCTTCGTCGACGCGATATCTCGACCACTGCTCACCCGTCCCTCTCGCAAATCGGGATTTACGTTCTACTCGACGAGAGCTTTCCAACGGCGTACTTTTCGTTGCAGCGGCCTCAGCGCATCCGGAGATATCGCCCAATCCCTGGAGAAAGGCACTGTAGGACGAAAATTGGAATATCTCGGGATTGGGTGCACCGTTTTTTCTGGTTCCTGGTTCTCCCAACTCTTCTCCCTCGTCCCTATCGCCTCCCGAAGTTTTGTAGAATTCCGCCTAACGGTTCCTCACCAACGCGATGCCGCCCTCCTCCCCCCTACTGTGGTTAGACCATAGCTCTTGCAATTCTCGACCAATTCGCTCGCTTTTCTCAGACGTGACTCTACTAGACGACATCTACCAGACGATATAAAAGACGAAGCGCACGCATTCACGGTTCAGGAGTTGTTTGAGTTTTTGTGTCGGAACAGGGTAGGGAGGTCAGGACTGTGTATCTCGCTCGTTTTCACGCCGGGCCTCTCGCTTTCTCGCATGGTGGTACTACTCGCTCACAGCTACCTGGTGATACCTTTTTCATGGTGACGCGCTCTTTGGTTGTGGAGATATGGGAGTTTTTCATTTACAGAGGAGTATAAGACGGCGTTGCGGATATCTCGGGACTGGATGGTCCAATCGGTCTGATCCCTTTTTCATCATCTCCTCCCAGGTGCCTTCTACCACCACCTCCAGTTTTGTATCGATTGCCTCAGTGGTTGCCCCACGGCGGCATTTTCTCCTTCTCCATCTTGCTGCCCCACACCGTATCTGCATCGTATCTCCCCCGGATCTTCGCCATGCCTCTCGATGTTCTGGGATATAACACTACTCATTCAGCGCTTTCGAACGGTGTACTTTGTGTCCAGGTTGGTGCAGCCGTTGTCGAGAAATTGGGATTCTTGTGGGTAGAGGTGTCTTGGACCAGTTTTGCGAATATCTCGGGATTGGGTGCGCGTATCCCCTCAATTCCTTGTTCTCCAGGCTCTCCCCACTCCCCTTGAGCGTCCCCCTTCATTTTGTGCCGCCCCGCTGACCCGTTGTTCGTCGGTGCATACCCTTCCTCCTACCCCACACCATGTTTGAGGCATAACTCGTTCAATTCCGGTCCGAATCGTTTGCTTCTTTTAGACGTGACTCTACTAGACGAACCCTACCAGACGATATACAAGACGTAGCACGCGCATTCACGGTTCCAGAATTATCTGAGTTTTTGTGTTTGAACAGGGTTGGGGAGGCCAGGATGGCGTATCTCGCCCGTTTTCATGCCGGGCCTTTCGAAGTTTTGCACCGCGGTACTACTCCCTCACGGCTATGTGGTGGTGTCTGGTTTACGGTGACGCGCTCAGTGGTTCCTGAGATATCCACTTTTCTGTGTCTGGGCTACTGCTATCGTTCCTGGCGGCATATCTCCCTCGTTTCTCGGTCCGCCCTCTCGAAAATTCGTATCTGCATTCTCCTTTCCGAGCCGCCCCTGCTGACTGCTCAATCATCGAATTATATGCAGCTGTTCTCGAGATATGGCGAAGTCCGCCTCTGGAGGTGTACAAGACGGCGTTGGCGATAACTCGGGTTCGGATGGTCTAATCGGCGGTGTTCCTTTTGTGCCGAGCTCTCCTGTTCGTGTAGAGCCGCCCTCCGAGGTTTCGTGTCCACCGGCCTCACCGTTGCTCGTCAACGCCATGTTCTCCTCCTTCCCCCATTCGCGGCCAGCGCCTTTCTCCTCCGTTTCGGGACTGACCCTCTCGCTTTTCGGGAGGCTTATACTACTCGACGAGGGCTCTCATGTGGTGTATCTTATCACGCTGTTGTCATCCTGGGTGCGGAGATATTCGAATTTTGGCTCGTGGGGAGCACTAGCAGGTATCCTAGGGCTGGCTGGACCTCAACTGAGGACAGTTGGTATCTAAGTGATGGGGAGATGTAGGGAATGGGTTTTCCCTACCAGGAGATTTTATTTTTTATTCTGTGTTTCTCATATTTTAACTTGCTTTCTAGTTATTTTATGTTTATTACTTTAGTGCGAGGTTTTATTGCTTAGTCAGCAATTTTTATTACCTAGCCTGTACTTACTTTTCTAACAATCAAGTAACAAGTTTTGAGTTGCGAGTTTCGAGTTTGAGTTCGAGTTTGAGAAGGTCGAGAGTGGCCTCTCTCTGTGTCTAGACAGCCTCAGACAGCCTCAGACGTCCCCAGACAGTATCTCTCTCCAGGCTATAGAAGCCCCTTTGGAAGTTCTCTCCTCCTTCAGACATCTCTACCCTCCCCAGCTCTTCTCTATTTTCTTTTCCTACACCGGACACTTTCGATGGAACAGATCTGAAGAAGCTCTGGACCTTCTTAGTCCAGTGTGAGTTATGTTTCCAGGATCGCCCAAAGGCCTTCCGCCAAGATAGAAATAAGGTTACGTTCGCCCAGTCATACCTGAAGGGCATGGCCCTTGAGTGGTTTGAACCGGACCTTCTTAACACCAGAGATCCAGCAGACCGTCCCTTGTGGATGGACAGTTGGCTGGACTTCGTGGCAGAACTTCAGACCACCTTCGGACCACATGACCCCGTCACTGACGCTGAGCACCAACTCGATCATCTTCGTATGAAGGAGAACCATCGCATCAACCGCTATGTGGTTGACTTTAACTGTTTAGCCTCTCAGATCTGAGGCTACGGAGATGGTGCCTTGCATCATCTGTTCTACTCCAGACTTCCGGACTGCATTAAAGACGAACTCAGTAGGGTCAGAAAACTGACCATGCTGAATGGCTTGCATACATTAACACAGGAAATCGATGCACGCTACTGGGAACGTAAGGACGAGGTCGCTCGCCAGACCAAGTCTTTGGGAGGAAACTCCAGAACCAGTACCGGTAGCAAGTCTAACCCCAGTAACAAAGGGGATAAGCAGAAGTCCAGTAATGGAACCCAGTCCTCCACGACGAGTATCCCAGCCACGTCCAGCTCCACTCCAAAACATGCTAACAATCAGACGAACTCTGGACAAACCTCCGCTCTCGCCAACAAGCTCGGAAAAGATGGAAAGCTAACTCCAGCAGAACGGAAGAGACGCTTCGAGCAGAACCTTTGCATGTTCTGCGGAAACACCAGACATAAAGCCAAGGAGTACCCCAGGTCCACCTCTCGCGCAGCCAAAGCCTGTGCAGCCACGGCAACTGAGTCGGAACCCAAACCGACTGCCTCCGCTGAGGCAAAAAAATAGAGAGCAGCTCTCAGAACTCTGCACAGCCTGGGAGTTGCATTGATACCGGCTGTGCACCTGTGGAGGCACGCCTCAATGTGTCTGCTCTTTCGAATCCAATTTCATTGAAGCCTTCTGTGACTCTCGACTCTTATGATATTCCGGAAATTTCAGCCTTAATAGACTCAGGTTCAACCCACTGCTTTGTAGATTCCGTTTTTGCCAGTATGCACCACATTTCAACATATTCTGTTTCATCTCTCGTCCTCTGCTTGTTCGACGGTGTAACAACAACATCCATTGATAAGGCCGCTAACCTTTCCATCCGTTTCCCATCCGGAGATGTCACCGATATGCCCTTCTATGTAACTCTGTTGGATTCTGAGTGTAAGATTGTTCTCAGACATAACTGGCTCACCCGCTACAATCTGTTGATTGATTGGGTATTGGGCAGTATTAAATTCCAGAACCTTACATCTCGTTTGCCAGTGCAGATGTCACCCTCTGCCTCGGAACTATCTCCGAAAGACTCCGGAGATACCCCCCACGGTTCTCCAAACTCCACCTCTCCACCCACGGTTGACACCTCTTCTCTGCCCAGCCTCTGAGCACCCAACATCTCTCTGATCAATGCTGCAGCTTTCCTGTGTGCTTGTAAGTTAGATGGCTCACTCCAGTTCTCCCTCCAGGTTCGACCCCAAAACAATACCAAACTCCGGGCTGCCACTGTGCAGGATGCACCGGACTTATCATCGGTACCCTTGGACTATCACGACTTCGCTGACATGTTTAGTAAAGCAAAAGCTTCCATGCTTGCGCCCCACCGAGAGTTCAATCTCAAAATCGAATTGGAGGAAGGAACTACCCCACCGCTGGGAACCCTCTACTCCCTCTCCCCAGTTGAGCTTACTGCTCTCCGGACTTTTATCGATGAGAACCTCGCTACTGGCTTTATCCACCCGACATCCTCTCCGTATGCCACCCCTGTCCTTTTTGTCAAAAAGAAGGATGGCTCTCTTTGCCTGTGTGTTGACTTCAGGGGCCTCAACAAGATCACGAAAAAGGATTGCTACCCTCTCCCTCTCATCTCGGACTTACTCGATTCACCTAGTCGAGCCAAAGTCTACACTAAGATAGATCTCCGACATGCCTATCATCTGGTATGCATCGCTGATGGAGATGAGTGGAAAATGACCTTCCAGACTCGCTATGGATCTTATGAATGGCTCGTGATGCTGTTCGGACTTACCAATGCCCCTGCAGCGTTTCAATGCTTCATCAACTCCATCTTTGCGGACCTCTTGGATGTTTGCGTCGTTGTCTACCTAGACAACATTCTAATTTACTCCGATAGTATCGAAAATCACAAGAAACATGTTCGTGAGGTACTTCGCAGACTCTGGCAACACAGCCTGTACACCAAACTGGAGAAATGCGAGTTTCACTCAGAGTCCATGGAATATCTCGGATTCTTCCTATCTCCTGACGGGTTGACAATGTCCGAGGACAAGGTTAAAGCCATCCATGACTGGCCCAAACCCCGAAAGGTGAAAGATATCCAGTCCTTCCTCAGCTTCGCCAATTTCTACCATCGATTCATCTATAACTACTCCGATATTGTGGTGCCCTTGACACGTCTTACCAGAAAGAACACCCTCTGGAGTTTCTCCGAGGAGTGTCGCTGGTCCTTTAACCTCCTCAAGGAAGCCTTTTTGTCTGCTCCTATCTTAACCCATTTCCAACCCGGACTTCCCATCACGGTCGAGACCGATGCCTCAGACTACGCCATCGCAGGTATTTTGTCCGTTACATGCCCGGATAGTGAAATACGTCCAGTGGCCTTTTATTTGTGGACCTTAACCGCTCCGGAGTTGAATTACGATACACACGACAAGGAGCTACTAGTGATATATGAAGCCTTCTGGACTTGGCACCATTACCTCGAAGGCCCAGCACAACCTATAGACGTCGTTACTGACCACAAAAATCTCGAGTATTTCTCGACTTCTAAGGTTCTCACCAGGCGTCAGGCACGCTGGTCCAAGTACCTTTCGCAATTCAATATGATTATCTGCTTCCGCCCTGGTAAGCTTGGAGCAAAGCCCGATGCCTTGACTAGATGATGGGACGTCTACCCCAAAGAGGGGGATAAGGACTACACTCGAGCTAACCCGCACAATCTCCATCCCATTTTCACCAATGAACAACTGTCAAACTCCCTACAGGCTACCTACTTGGAAACCCCAGTCCTCCGTGCTAGTATGATTATGGATGTTGAACAACTCCATGCTGATATAAAGTCCGCCTTACCATTGGACCCCCTCAGCCAAATTCATCTCTCTGACTTATCAAACCCTCGTTGGAAACTAGACGGTACCGGACTACTACGTCTAGATGGTCGTATCTATGTACTGGATGTTGATGACCTTCGCCTCCATGTACTCCGTTACAAGCACGATCATCCCCTTTCAGGCCACTTCGGACAAAATCATACACTCAAGCTCGTCCGTCGTGAATATACATGGCCAAGTGTCCGAACCTTCATCAAAGACTACGTCAAATCTTGCACCGCCTGTGCGCGTGCCAAAACCCCAAGACACAAACTGTATGGCATGTTGAAGCAATTACCGATTCCGGAGAGACCCTGGAACTCCATCTCCATGGACTTTATCGAACAGCTCCCAAACTCCGGGTCTCACACCACCATATTGGTTGTTGTAGATCGCCTCTCGAAACAAGCAGTATTCATCCCTACAAATGACACCATCACCTCTCCACAACTCGTCCAACTCTTCCTACTCCATGTGTTTTCCAAACATGGAGTCCCTTGCCATGTAACCTCCGACCGAGGTATGGAGTTTGTGTCCCACTTCTTCCGATCACTGGGCAAGGCTCTCGACATGAAACTCCATTTCACTTCCAGATACCACCCTGAAGGCGACAGCAAACCAAACACACGAACCAGACATTGGAGCAGTACCTCCAAGTCTACTGCAACTACCAACAGGACAATTGGTCCGAGTTGCTGCCACTCGTGGAGTTTGCTTACAACAACACTCCGAGTGCCACTACTGGAGTGTCGCCATTCTTCGCCAATAAGGGTTATCACCCAAGTATCACTGTTCATCCGGAAAGAGATTTGATGTCTTCTTGGGCAAGAGACTACGCAGTGGACCTGGAGTCTCTGCATGCATATCTCCGAGAAGAAATGGCAGAAGCCCAGAAAAGGTACCAAGGTCCAGCTGATGCCAAATGAGCCCCACCTCCGGACTTTCAGCTCGGAGATTTAGTGTATGTCAAAGCCAAGTATTTCAGGTCGACCAGGCCTTCGAAGAAACTTGCAGAAAAGAATCTCGGTCTGTACCCTATCATCACCCGTGTTGGATCACTATCCTTCACTATCCGACTACCCAACTCTATGAAGTCCGTACACCCCATGTTCCACATCTCTCAGTTAGAACCCACAACTCCGAATGTCATCCCTAACCATGTCCAACCTCCACCGCCACCTGTTGAGGTCGATGGAGAACCAGAGTTTGAGATAGAAAGAATCTTGGATTCTAAACTGGATCGCCAGAGACAATGTCCGTTGCAGTACTTGGTCAAGTGGGCTGGCTATGAAGGTACAGACGAGGAAACGTCCTGGCTCATAGCTACCGAACTAGGAAATGCCCCTGACCTAGTCTCGGACTTTCACCAGGCATGTCCAGACAAACCCGGTGTAGGGAGAGTATCCTCTCCACTAGGTATTTTGTTTTATTTCATTGTTTTTACTTACTGGCCTGTTTTCTTTCTTTTTCTTTATCTTTTACTTCATGTTTGGACGCGTTGTGGCTTACATAAGCCCGCGCGAGTACTTTGAGCACCTGTACATACTTAGAAACAATAATAGATGTACCACCACAGACGAGATAGACGGAATTCTGAGCCTGAGGGCTCAGAATATTATTTCTCCTCCCTTGATGTTCTATAAAGGTTTTCTTGAGTCTCTCTTGGGTTTTAGGGCGCGTTTTTGGTCTTTTCCTCTACTCTTTGACCCCTCTACCAGGCAACTCAAGCCTCCTGGGTCGAACTGAGACCCCCTTCCAACAGGAGTCTATTCTAGGCTCCTCCCACACTCCTTTTATCATCAATCTTTACATCTGGAGCCCACCGCGAGGGGGCTGTTTTGCTTGGTACCCCTACTTCTCCCCCTCCCCTCGAGCTGTATACGCGTTTTCTCGAGAACCGACGCGCCTAACCTCTCGCTTTTCTGGACCCTGATTCTACCCGACGAGACCTTTCGAACGGTGTCTTTTTCGTCGCGTCCGCTTCAGTAGTTCTGGAGATATTGCCCATTTTGTGGAGACAGGCTCTGTAGGGCAGTTTTTGGCATAGCTCGGGATTTGGTGCGCCGGTCCTCTCGTTTCTTTGGTCTCCCAGCACCCCTAGATGCCCTCTACGATGTCCCGGAGTTTTGTAGCACTCTGCCCAGTGGTTCCTTGCCAACACACTGCTGTCCTCCTACCTTCGAGCTCGTGCACGCGATATCTTGTGACCAGACGCGCCGGACCTCTCGCTTTTCGGGATTCTGATCCTACCCGATGAGACCTTTCGAACGGTGCCTTTTTCGTTGCGTCTGCTTCAGTACTTCCGGAGATATTCTCATTTTTGTGGAGAAAGGCTCTGTAGGACGAAAATTGGAATAACTCGGGACTGAGTGCGCGGTTTCCCATGTTTCTTCGTTCTCCCAGCTCTCCTGGCCTGCCTCTACCGTTCTCCAAAGTTTTGTAGCATTCCGTCGAGCGGTTCCTCCCCAGCGCGCGGCCGTCCTCCTCCCCTGCCACAGCTTATGCTCCCTGGCACTCTCCCTCGCGTTTTAGCTCCCTCTCGAGTTGTAGGGAACTGTTTCCCATCGTCTTAGAGTCAGTCGAAGCCCTGTCGAGACCCCACCAGCTGCTTCGAGACCCAGCTGCTTCGAGACCCAGCTGCATTCCAGACCCAGCTGCATTCCAGACCCTTTCGAGACGCGTTTGTGACATAGATGCTTTGTTTGACGCATTTGCTTTGTTCGTAACATATTCGAGACGCATTCCGTGACCCTCCGAGACACAGTCATAATGTGTTCGAGATGCACCCTTGTTCATATCATGTTCCAGACGCAGTCGTAACATATTCGAGACACAATCGTATCGTATCCCAGACGTATCCGCTTCGTTCCCCTCGCAAGACGCAATTGTATCATATCCGAGACGCACCCGCTTTGTTCCCCTTTCAAGATGCAATCGTATCGTATCCCAGACGTATCTGCTTTGTTCCCCTCGCAAGACGCAATTGTATCATATCCGAGACGCACCCGCTTTGTTCCCCTTTCGAGACGCAATCGTAACATATTCCAGATGCATTCGGAGATCTACCAAGACGCATTCGTAACATATTCTAGACGTATCTGCTTCGTTCCCCTTCTGAGATGCATTCATAACATGTTCTAGACGTGCCCTCTTCGTAACATGTTCGAGACGCTTTCCGAGATCCAGACGAGACGCAATCATAACAAATTCCAGACACAATTGTATCATATTCCAGACGTATCTGCTTCGTTCCCCTTTCCAGATGCAGTCGTAACGTATTCCAGACGCATTCGGAGACCTACTGAGACGCAGTTGTAACTATCGAGACGCATTCCGAGACCCGTCAAGATGCAATCATGATGTAGACGCTTCCCTCAGACACACCCATACCCCTACTCCCTCCCTGCTCATGCCGTATTCACTTCGTGAAATATATGTTGGTTTTATTCTGTTCAGTTTCTCACTCTCGGGATACCCCTGTGGAGCACTCTCGGTCTCGTTCTAGAAGATGCTCCCAGGGAGGCGCACTCGAGCACGAAGCTCCCCCCTTGTTTCCCCTTCGAGGCATCCCCTCGAACTTCAAAGGACCTCCCTTTCTCCCCCGAGCTTGCTCCGAGCAGCTCATTTCCTTGCTGAGTCACTTATGCAGGCTCGTGGCACACTGTGGCTTAGCCACGGCGGTGTGTCCCGGATAGCAGGCTGGTGACTCAGCTTCCACACTTGCTTCGTAGCTCGAGAGAGGATTGGTAGTCATGTGTGCACTCAGTAGGTTGTTAGAGTGCTCGAAGGTCTGTTCCCCCTGCCTTGAAACTGCTTCGAGGGCTCGTCTCCCCCCTCTTGAGCCGCATCTGCCGCTTCGAGCCCAGTCCCACCCTTGAGTAGAGTCCCGAGGCTCATCAGAGCCTCTCGAAGGCTTGCGTTGCCCCTTTGCACAGCTGTCCTTCCCCCTCGAGTCACCTTCCGAGGCCTGTCTAGGCTCAAGTCACTCTCGTCTTCGAAGCCACCCCCTCAAGTCCCCTCGTTGCCCCTCGAGGCCACTCTGGTGCCCTCTCCTGCTGCATGGGTACCCCTTCTTGTTCATGTTTGTTTTCTTTATGGTCTCTTTTGCTTTTGAGTTCGCGTTTTTGAGTTTTGACTTCGAGTTTTGTTTCGAGGAGGATATCCCTGGTCTCGCTTTGTGATACAGCTCGGTAGGTGGTGACTGGGGACAGTCACTATCCAAAGCCACCCTCGGATGTAGGGAGAGTATCCTCTCCACTAGGTATTTTGTTTTATTTCATTGTTTTTACTTACTGGCCTGTTTTCTTTCTTTTTCTTTATCTTTTACTTCATGTTTGGACGCGTTGTGGCTTACATAAGCCCGCGCGAGTACTTTGAGCACCTGTACATACTTAGAAACAATAATAGATGTACCACCACAGACGAGATAGATGGAATTCTGAGCCTGAGGGCTCAGAATATTATTTCTCCTCCCTTGATGTTCTATAAAGGTTTTCTTGAGTCTCTCTTGGGTTTTAGGGCGCGTTTTTGGTCTTTTCCTCTACTCTTTGACCCCTCTACCAGGCAACTCAAGCCTCCTGGGTCGAACTGAGACCCCCTTCCAACAGGAGTCTATTCTAGGCTCCTCCCACACTCCTTTTATCATCAATCTTTACACCGGTCCATTAAACTCTGTCATATGTCACCTATGAGTTTTCAAAACCCTCCGAGCACGGACTCCATCACTCAGAACTTTGAGGAAAGGAAAGTTTATATTTGGATGGGGGGGGAGAGGTAATCACAATGCAGGTACAGTATACGAAGGTCCTAGGTAAAACCAAATAAAAAGAGGGGGGGGAAGGCATGTCGTTAGATGTCATCCTCATTCACGGCACAGTTGATCAAGGTGGTGGTGGCGGCTTTCAGCACCTCAAACAACTCCTCTAGGACTCCAGTTAGGTCCTTAACGTCCTTAGTGGACGCCTTGACGGCTGCTGTGTTCTTGTCGATCACTTGCATGATCTCTCCGAGACACCTGTCCAGGACTTTGGCCACAGGATCTTGATGTGGGGGCAACATGCATAACGTCCAAGTTTTCGGGATGATCTCTACATCTGGCATATTGTCCATGGCTTCGTCATCGCCGTCCCCTGCGTCTCCGGACTGCTCGACCCTCCTCTGACATTTCCTCCTTTCTCCACCTCGAGGGGACGTCACCACTGCTGTTCTTTTCTCCGAGTCCATTGCTCGGACGGACAGGTCGCATTTGGCCTTACTTTTCTGACACCGAAGACACGACTTACTATGTCCCATGCTGGGTACACACTCCTCCCCAGCCTTAGCACATGCAGAGCATGCCTTAAACTTGACACTCACTGTGCTACCCCCAGCTGCCGTCTGCTGAAAGGGAGTTCCAGACTTATTAGAACAGAACTGTAAGTGATGGTATCATCACTCACCGATGACCTTTCTCCCTGCACCTCCCATGCCTTGTTTTCGAGCCATTGTTTCTCAGCCTCTAACTCCCAGGCTCTCTTCGCCTCAGCCGCCTTCACCTCTGCAGCTTGCCTCGCTTGCTTAGCTCGCTCTGCTGCTGCTTCCCGAGCCCTCCGCTCCTCTTCTTCAGCCTCAAGTGCCTCCTGCAGTGCGGCACGCTGGCGCCATTGACGCTTGTCATACTTGGCCAACTTGGTGGCCATACTATCGCTGGGCTTGTCCTCTAATTCCTCCATGGTCAGCATAGACCAGTTCACGATGGCCGGCTTGGCAATAGGAACAGTTGATGATGACGAAGACATGATGATTGAGAAAACGGAGGTTGAGACTTGTAAGAACTCCATTGAGTCTTGGTGCTATGAAAATTTTTCAGGCTCCGATAATGCAGACTTCGAAAATCAACACACACATGTAGACACTCCAACGCCTCGAGGGCTCGGCCCTAAGAGGGGGATACTGTCACATCTGTGACACGTGTGTATAGTCTGGGCCTTAGTCCGAGGACTTCTGGCTCAGTCCAGACTCTCGGGAGTCCGCTGTGGAACTCCGCTCCGTGTTTGTTTATAGTTTTGATCTGTTACTCCGTTCCATTCCATATTTAGAATAGTTTCCTTCTGCCACAGTATGTCTAACTCTTTTGGTACTTGTAGTCTAACCTTCGGACTTTCGGATTGACCAATACTCCAGTACAGCCTGTAGGAACGTTGTCAACGTTCTGTACAGCCCTCCGGAGTTTTGGTACCCAGACATTGCCTCGGAATGTTCTCTATGGTATAAAACCCTTTGTACAAATGTTGTAGCACCTCAGTTTGAATATCGAATCAGATACTCTAAGCCTCCTTTGTTCTCCGACCTTGGAACTTGAGCAAGCATTGGGTATACCAGGTGGTATACCTTCACTCAACCTCCGTTCCACTCCGACCCCCGGATTTCTATCTGGACCTTGTATACGGCCTCTGGACTTAGAGAACCGGTCTTGACAGTCAAGGAGTAAGCAGAAAAGGTGAAAAATGCGCCCAGAAATCCAAGTAAAAGCGGTGATAACATCTAGGGACTGTCTGGGAATGAAGAACTATTATTCCAAGTCTTCCTTTGTCTTATTTCTGGCTTCTCATCTGGGGTAGCTCGTCTGTCCTTCTTCTAAGTATGTACAGTACACTCGAAGTACTCGCATGGGCTTACATAAGCCACAACACGTGCAAACACTAAGTAAAAAGACAAGACAAGATAAAAGAAAAACAAATCAGTAAGTAAAAACAATGAAATAAATGAAATATCCTGGTAGGGAGGATACTTTCCCTACATCCGAGGGTGGCTTTAAATAATGACTGTCCCCAGTCATCACCTACCGAGCTGTATCCTAAACCGAGGCAAGGGTATCATCCTTGAAACAAAACTCTAGCTAGAAATGTGAAAATGCGAGCTTGAAACAAAACAAACCACATAAAAGAAACAAAACTACTACTCAGCTGAAGGGGGAATGCAGTTAAAGTGACTTGAGGGTGATTCAAAGGGGGAACGAAGCTCGGGGGGAGCTCGAGGGTAGCTCGGAGGGGACCACTCGACCCTCGAAGGGGACTGGGTAGCTTGCGACCTCAAAGGATTCCTTGGAGTCATCTCGGGTCGAACTCGAGAGGTGGCAAGGGGTGGGACTGATCCTGAACTCAAAGGAGGGAAAGGTAACCAAGAAGTCAACCCTCCTGGGCCACGAGCGAGGGCCCAGAAGTCCAAATGAGCCTGTAATGTGTGCCCAAGCGCCTCACGAGGGATCTCCTCACCTGTAGGTAGCACAACATGACCTTGAACCACCCCACACTTTCCTGCCACTAGATATGAGGCAAAAACTCCGCACTGCACTCGAATGTGCCCCTCGCAACCACAGAAGAAACAAAAACCAAATCTTCGAGGCCAAACTTGGTGCCTCGGGACCTCTCGATAGGCAGAGGGATACCTGCTCGAAGCCATAGCCTCTCGAAGGGGAAGCGAGCGACCTGACACTCTCGAAAGGGACTTGAAACTCGCAGGGGCAGGGTTCGACAGTGAGGCTGGGGTCCCTCAAAGCAAGCAAGACCTCCCTGGACATGACCCACAACAGGGGACAGGACGAGGAGAGTGCCTCGAGGGAGGCACGAGATGGGATGAGCTCTTTGAGGGGGTGTTCGAGGACTCACAAGGCTGACGAGAGTGAGTCGAGGCAAAACCGAGGTCATGAGCCCTAGTAGACATGCACTGGGAATGAGGGGGGAAAACCTTTGTACTCTCCAAATGGTCAACTCGACATGGACATGACCATTGGTCCTCTCTTGAGCCTCAAAGCAAGTTCAAAGCCAACTCACCAGCCTGCTTATCTGGGACACACCGCCATGGCTGAACCACAGTGTGCCACGAGCCTGCATTAGTGACTCAGCAAGGGGACGAGCTGCTCAAAGCATGCTCGGGGGAAGGAGGGGGAGTCTTCAAAGGTCAAGGGCATGCCTCGAGGGGGGAACGAGGGGGAAGCTTCGAGCTCAAGTGCACCTCTCCCTGGGAGCATCTTCTAGAACAAGACCGAGAGTACTCCACAGGGGTGTCTGATGGGGAACTGATCGAGGGTGAGTGCGCATGCTGAGAGGGTTCCTTGGGGAACTTGCAAGCTGATGAGGCATCCTTCGAAACTAGATGAGGGGGTGAGCGGCCTACCCCCTCCTCGATAACCTCCTTTGTAACACAAACAATGACCTCAACAGGCCACAGGCGGCCCAACTCGAACAGGGGGTACCTGGATGCAAGCCTCCTCAAAACCTCAAGCTCAACTTGTGGTGGGAGGCCTCGAAGGAATAGCTGGCCTCGATGGCTCAACTCCAAGACATTCCAACTCACCAGGGCCAAGAACAAGACCTGGAAACAACGTTTTTGATACATCTCCCAAGTCTTCTAAAATCCTTGCACACTTTCCCACACTCTCCAGCTCTCATTTTCATTACAGCTCTTCCAGTTCTCAATGGATGGACATGAAACTTTGCATGAGGCTAGATATACTGGTATAGTATGTGCCTATGGCATTAGCTGGCATGTTACCCTTAGAAGTGTGGTGTGGTGGCCCTGCACCTAAAAAACCAACAATGTGGTGTGACATACATTCCATCTGATAAACCCACAATGTCCTTCTATGTAGACATTGTGTGATGTATCCTCCACAATTCCAATGCATCAACATCCCCAGAAAGGTACAGTACCCATGTGTACTGCACATCCATTGGGGAGGAGGAGATCTGATGCCACCACCACAAGGACAGGGGTTCATGATCTGGAATTTAGATATGTTGTAGATATATGCCAGATCAACATAGGCTGAAATTTTCAAGTCCATATGTCAAGAACTGCACAATTGGGAACAGAATTCGCATTTTTACCCCTATTTGTATTTATATCCAGAACCATTGGATTGGACCCAAATCATGTATGGAATGGGTAGATTACTTGTCAATAGCATACTACAATACAGTGAAATATCATGCAATGGAAGGGACAAGTGGTGGCAGCAGCAACAACCCAGGCATCTGGTCCGCTTTTTTGATTACATAAGCATACATTCAAGGTGGAGTGTCTGCAAAAAAAAGCAAGGACTCATGAGAAATTTAGTATTTTGCATGTATCTCATCCAAAAATAAAGATATTGCTGATGTAAGCATAGTTTTGTGATCCCCTCAACCTCAGCTACAACTTTCATTTTTGGTGTGGCTGTGCAAAAAAAGCAAAGATTCATGAAAATTTTAGTATTCTGCATTTATCTCTGCCAAAAATAAAGATATTGCTGATGTAAACATAGTCCCATGATCCTCTCAACCCAGGCTACAACTTTCATTTTTGGTGTGGCTGTGAAGATGTGGCTGTGCAACCCCTCTCTGTGCCCTCTCCCATGTGGCTGTGCACCTCCCCCCTCTCTCTGTGGCTGTGTCAACCCCTCTCCTGTGTGGCTGTGCACCCCTTGCTCTGTGGCTGTGCACCACCCCCTCATTCTGTGGCTGTGCACCTCCCCTCACTCTGTGGCTGTGCACCTCCTCCCTCTCCATGTGGCTGTGCACTACCCCCTCTCCATGTGGCTGTGCAACACCCCTCCCTCTGTGGCTGTGCACCTCCCCCTCTCTCTGTGGCTGTGCACCACCCCTCTCCCTGTGGCTGTGCACCACCCCTCTCCCTGTGGCTGTGCACCACCCCTCTCCCTGTGGCTGTGCACCACCCCTCTCCCTGTGGCTGTGCACCACCCCTCTCCCTGTGGCTGTGCACCACCCCTCTCCCTGTGGCTGTGCACCACCCCTCTCCCTGTGGCTGTGCACCACCCCTCTCCCTGTGGCTGTGCACCACCCCTCTCCCTGTGGCTGTGTTCTGACCTTCGCTTTGTGGCTGTGTGACACCCCCCTCATTGCAACCTTCAGTTTTGTGGCTGTGGCAAAATCCATGTTTTCTGACAAGAGGGTAACCTGGCACAACCCATGATCATTTGGTCAAAAATAGCTGCTCAGGCTCATAAACATTCTACAACATGATGGTTGTAACCTTCTGTCTGAAGGATTTATTGTAGTTCTGAGAGAGAGCTGAGAGGCTTAAGTTCAAAGTTCTGAGAAGCTAGCTGGTATATTGGGCAGCTCTAGTCTGAGGTTCCACTCTAACTAGAGGTGACTATTTATAATACAGGAGGGGAGGCCTCAAGGCAACCTCATGTAAGTAGAGAGAGAAAGGCCATTGGCCAAAGTCCTACATGTGTTGAACATGAGTCAGGAGGGGATACTGCTATTGGCCGAGCCAAAGCATGAGTCATGGAAACAAAAGGGAAAGGCATAGAACAAGACAAACAATGCAACACAATCAAGGAAAGGAAGAAAGTCCCACAGTCAGGTGTGAATTGTAACAGCACCTGATGAGGATAATCAGCATGCAAGTAACAAAGTCAAGAAGAGCCAGGACTTACCAAAGTCAAGCTCTGAGGTTCTCAAGCCTGCAGGTAACCCTACCAGATGGGCCAGTGGATGTTCTATGCAAGACAGGCCACAGATACCTTCCAAGGAGAATCAGTGCACTGGGACAAACAGTGAAACAATTGCTAACATCCTGATCCATCCAGCACACCCACGAAACTTCCTACCCCACAAGTCAAACATTCTAGACTACAGAACAGGCCTTCAGCACAAGCATGTAGTGCTATGAGTATGGAAACCGACTTATCATATATGAGGAGAAGTGGCAAGCAATGAGAGACAAAGCATCTCAAACTTGACAGTGAGTGGGCACTGAGATGCCTGAAACAAACCTACCAAGGTTGCTCCATATGTGAAACCCTGCCTGACAAGGCTCAGGGGAAGGGGATGCTTAGCTCTCCTAGAGTTGGTTGGGGGAACAGTGTTACAATGAAGTCAACAGCAATGAAGCTGGAGATATGAGGGATTAGCACTGGAGCAGTTGGAACCATGCTCACCTACCACATCTGGAAGCACACCTACAGGAGCCAGATAAGAGGGAGAGAGGTAATGGGTATAACCATGCAATTAGCAGGGACCCTGCAAACCTGCATAGCATCAAGAAAGTGCTGCGAAATGACAGGGAGTGTCAACACAGCAAGCACAAGATAAAGTGGTCAGATGACTCACCTGCACCACCTCCAACCAGCACCTACTATGGCCATAAATCCTCCAAGGGCCTTTGACATCATGCAAGACTCAGGTCAAATGCTGAAAACAAGTCATGGTAGGCTGAATGGTCCATGGCTATACAAAATCTAGCTACATGGGACAACCTACCAGGAAAGGAGGATGATGGCTGTGGGGGACATGATGGTGCACCTAGCAGTGGATGCACCAACTCTCATGGAGTCAAAGAATCACTGCTAACTGATGGTGGAGGTCAGTACAGCAAATATGAGGCAAAATGACCAAGCTGCTCACCTGCACCACCTGTGCCATCTCCAAATGGAATACTGGACATGCCTACACTCTTCACAGACCTATGTCAATGTGGAAGACTAAAATTGAAGGCTGAAAATGTCAGCAATGCACAAACAAGGCAAAATGCCTGCCATGTACAAGCAGCCCCCAAATGGCCACTTCCACTCCTCCTTGCACACTCAAAACAATTCCTGGACCTTGTGGGAGGGTCATGGATGATAAATGTACACTGTAACAAGGTCAGACATGTGAAATGAGTCAGAATGAGAGGGCACACATACCAGATAGCTCACATTCTCATGTGATAGCTTCAACCCTTCTCAACATCCTCAAAATGACTTCGACACCCTTTGGGAGGGTGTTGGATACAGAAGATAGGCTGTAATGAAGTCAGGAGTGCCAGAGGAGTTGAAACAAGAGGGCACACATACTGGATGGCTGGCATTCCTATGCAGTGAAAAGAATGATCTGAAAGGAGTGTGGGAGGAGACTAGAGTAGGCTCCTCTTGGAAGGGGTCTCAGTTTGACCCAGGAGGCTAGAGTTGCCTGGTACAGAGAGTCAGAGAGTGGTGAAAAACCAGAAAATGTGCCCAAAAATCCTAGAGAGACTCAAGAAAATGTCTATAGAACATCAGGGGATAGAGAAATAAAAGTCCAAGTCTCTGCTTCTATAATTCTGGCTTTTTCGTCTATGGTGGAACATCTATTCTTCTTCCATGTATGTACAGTATGCTCAAAGTACTCATGCAGGCTTACATAAGCCACAATGCATGCAAACACAATGTAAAAGATAAGGAAAAAACAGAAAAAAAACAAACCAGTAGGTAAAAACAATGAAATAAACAAAAATACCTAGTAGGGAGGACACTCTCCCTACAGTGGCTACTTCAAAGGCTCTCAAACATCTCGAAGCAACTCCAGACTGTTGCCAACACCTACTGGCAGGTGGGGGAGCCTCCTGGATCGATGTGGAATGACACAAAATGGCCAAGAAATCTTCCTGTGGCCAAACAGCTGCCTTGCAGCAGCAGTAGGAAGCAAGGTAACACATGCACTGGCATGTACTCACCTGTGCCATCCAAATGGCCTCCCAATGGCCTCATGCATGTGAGTTCGACCTTCATGGGCATGTGCCAACATGGCAGGATTGGGATGAAAGCTGAAAACATCAGCACTGTTCATATGAGGCCCACATCTGCAAACCACTGTTTTTGGCCCAGTGGTCACAGTGCACCACAGCATGCCACAGTTCAGCCACAGTGTGACAGTGTGACAGCCTCCCAGGACTCAGTGACCACAGCCACAAAAACTGTATGACAGTGACCCACAGCAACCCACAGTGCCACAGTGCTACAGTGACCTACAGTGACTACAGTGCCACAGCCACACAGTGTCACAGTGGTACAGTCCACCAGATGATTAGGATTTGATTAGTAAAGTGTAGTGTTTATTGGGGTTTCATTAGTGTAGTGTTGTGTGCCCTGTTGATTAGCAAAGTGTAATAAATTTCGCATTTTTGACTACTAACTAAGTGTAGTGTTGATTAGTGTTTGATTAGTGTAGTGTGATGTACACTTTTGATTACCAAAAGTGTAATGTAGTTCGCTTTTTTGACTAGTAACTGAGTGTAGTGTTTATTAGTGTCAAGAAAGGGGAATACACTACACTTTTGGTAATCAAAAGTGTACACAACACTTCACCAATCAAACACTAATAGACACTACACTTAGTTACCAGTCAAAAAAGCGAACTACACTACACTTTTGGTAATCAAAAGTGTACACAACACTTCACTAATCAAACACTAATAGACACTACACTTAGTTACCAGTCAAAAAAGCAAACTACACTACACTTTTGGTAATCAAAAGTGTACACAACACTTCACTAATCAAACACTAATAGACACTACACTTAGTTACCAGTCAAAAAAGCAAACTACACTACACTTTTGGTAATCAAAAGTGTACACAACACTTCACTAATCAAACACTAATAGACACTACACTTAGTTACCAGTCAAAAAAGCAAACTACACTACACTTTTGGTAATCAAAAGTGTACACAACACTTCACTAATCAAATGCTAATAAACACTACACTTAGTTACTAGTCAAAAAAGCAGACTACACTACACTTTTGGTAATCAAAAGTGTACACAACACTTCACTAATCAAATGCTAATAAACACTACACTTAGTTACTAGTCAAAAAAGCAGACTACACTACACTTTTGGTAATCAAAAGTGTACACAACACTTCACTAATCACACACTAATCAACACTACACTTTCAGTAATCAAAAGCATACACAACACTTCACTAATCAAACTAGTAACTAAGTGTAGTGTTTTATTAGTGTTTGATTAGTGAAGTGTTGTGTATACTGTTGACTACCAAAAGTGTAGTGTAGTCTGCTTTTTTGACTAGTAACTAAGTGTAGTGTTTATTAGCATTTGATTAGTGAAGCGTTGTGTACACTTTTGATTACCAAAAGTGTAGTGTAGTCCGCTTTTTTGACTAGTAACTAACTGTAGTGTTTATTAGTGTTTGATTAGTGAAGTGTTGTGTAGTGTAGTTCGCTTTTTTGACTATTAGCTAAGTGTAGTGTTTATTAGCATTTGATTAGTGAAGTGTTGTGTAGTGTAGTTCGCTTTTTTGACTATTAGCTAAGTGTAGTGTTTATTAGCATTTGATTAGGGTAGTGTGGTGTACACTTTTGATTACTAAAAGTGTAGTGTAGTTCACTTTTTTGACTATTAGCTAAGTGTAGTGTTTATTGGCATTTGATTAGGGTAGTGTGGTGTACACTTTTGATTACCAAAAGTGTAGTGTAGTCCGCTTTTTTGACTATTAGCTAAGTGTAGTGTTTGTTAGTGTTTGATTAGTGTAGTGTGACTAGCAAATGTATGGTAAGGTGTGATTAGCAAAAAAGCATAGTGCTGATTAGGTTGTTGCCTAATGAGGCACAGCCACTAATCACTCAAAATCTGTTGGAGTCCAAAAAATAGCCCACATTGCCACATAATGGGCTCACATACCCACACCCTCCACACAAGCTGGCAAACCCAACCAAACACATGCCTTTTCCTACTATGAGGGGGCTTTTTCATTAGTGCACTAGTAAGTCAGTCCCATAGTTAACTACAGAACTAGTGTAGTAGTCAAGTAGACTAGTGACCATTAGGACAATTTGCTAATGGTTGAGTTTGCTAATAAAGCTAGGTGGTAAGTACTATTAGCTGAAAGGTAAGTAGTAGTTAGTAGGGTGGTGTCCAGTTTACAGAGTAGTGGGTCAGTAGTACTAATTGGTGTCAGAGCAAAGGCTGTAAGTAGGTGTTGGAGTAGTGAGTTAGTACATGTTGGAGTTGTTGGTTAGTAGGTGTCAGAGTGGTGGGTTAGTAGTAGTGATTAGCATTGGTGTAGTAGTGTCTTGTAAGTAGTATGTGTCTGATTAGTATGCTGTAGTAGGACTACCGATTTGCAATACACACAAGTTACATAACTATCTTTTGGTTGTTGGGTGACTGGTCTACTAAGTAAGGACTTGAGGTGTCAGACTACTACTAGTAAGTGAGTTGTCAGGTTATGATGTAGTAGGATTGCTTGCTATGGAGTGTAGTGTCTGTATGGGTTGTACAGTGTAGTCTAGCTTGATATGGAGTGTAGGGCTGTGTTGGGTTGTACAGTGGTGAGATTTTGAAAGTGTAGTATTATGCAATGGTAGTGTATGGTACTGGTACAGGACTGTACAGGGCTGTGGTAGTACTGTACAAAAGGGGACCTATCTGTAGTGCTGTGGGCACTGTAGCGGGCTGTCAGAAGCTGTACAGTGCTGTACAGTGAGTCAGGGGTTTGCTGATGCCAGCACCTACCATACACTTGTGATCACCATACAGCCACTGCAGCTCCTCTCGACACCAACCAATCCATGTGAAATCGTTGTGGGGGGCTCCCTGACACTAGGCATTGGCTATAACGAAGCCAGTGTCACCAGAAATGTTCAAATGGAAGGGATCATGTACCCTGGTGAGCACACTCAAGGTTATGCCACCATTTTGCCATTTTGCACACCCAGGAAACACCAGAAACCCCCCTGGGGTCTTCCAGACACTTACATATCAATGGCAGGGGGTGCCTCCCAGACACACTTGGAATGGCAACGATCCTTCCAACAGTCAAAACAGTGGCATCACGATCACAGCACAAGGCAGAGTGCATGCACCACTCAAGCATTTCTGAAATGGGAAGTTACCACATTGCATGCCAAATATGACCAAACACCACTTGTATACCACCCGGACTCAAAGCTCACTCATTGCAGAAGCTACACTCTTTTATTGAAATGTTTTTTGGGTATACATTCACTTGAGTTATATTTTCTGCACTTCTACTTATCACACAGTGGAGCTTCAGGGGGTGTGTTGGAGATTGAATCACCCCAGTGTGATAACCCTTTTTGGTATGCTTTTTCATTGATTACATAAGCACTTAGAGCGTACACTTTAGAGTACATTTTGGTACTGTTCCCTCAGTAGTTGAGTCACTACTGAGGGTAAGTCTACTTATTATTAGTAGTTTCCTACTTACTGATTCCCTGTAGCTGCCTACAGGTACATTTAATATACATAGTAGTTGAGTCACTACTGAGGCTGCCTACAGCCCTTTTCAACACACAGCAGGAAACTGGCATCAGCAAGAAAGTATTTTCCCAGAGGAATATGGAGGCCTCTCATAGATGAATCTTGGTAAATATGTGCATCCATAGCTGAGCCCTCCCATCCAGTCAACATGTAGGTAAAGAGCAAGTCAAAGTCACAGGCAAATAGGCAGTTCTGTGAGGTGAATCCCTTGCAGTTCTGGTAGGCACCATGTTCAAGAGCATTGGGAGCAGCATGGATGTGGCTGCCATCTAAGGCACCAATGACTCCCTTAAAGAATGGCCAGAATCAAGAGTTAGTCTGAATTTGGGTGTGGATTTTGTCATCATCTGGGAGGTGGATGTATTGTGTATAAAATGGCAGGGAGGAGAATACCATCAACATTTTGTGGAAGTATCTGTGAGAGTTCAGGGAAGAACAACAGTGAGGTGAAATACATACTGTGAAACCATTGCATTTGAATGTTGAAACTGTTCACCAACATGGTGAATGGTTAATCCAGTCACAGATGTGTATAAAAATATGGCAACTTGTTCCTCGAATGAGACAAACTTTGAGTTTCCATGACCCTGTGCATGTAGTTCTGCTATGAGCTCTGCAAAGACATTCCCATACATCCCCAGCTTGCATCAAATCTGGTCTGGGTGCCCCACAAGGAGCTCAATCAGCCAAGCCTCTCCAGAGAGGGCTGACATATGGTAAGGTTCCAGGGACTTTCTTTGACATTCTGAAGGCTTTGGAGGCTGGATAATAATGGCTGCTGCACACACTATGAGACTGAGAATCAATGCCATGAAATGGCAGATGCACTGCTGAACTTCTGGTTGATGATGGTCCATACCATAGATAACACTACTGATACCAGTACTTTTGGTAAGCAGGCATATTTTGATCTCCACCTCATTCTAAGCAACACCCTTGTCACGTGCATGCCAGGTTTTCCAGCTACCTTCCATTGCTGAACAGGCTCTTTAGCCAGTGCCTCTCTCTCTCAGTCTGCTCACCCATGCCTCAAGACTCAGCTGAGTCCCCCATCCCATACTCATTGTTCTTTACACCCACACTCCACTCCCTCTAACAGGCCAGCCAAGGCAACAAGCAACACTAGAGTTTGTCTGACACCTCAAGCTCAATGTTCACTTGAAGCTGACCTGTTCAGTGCACAGCCCACCCTCACAGCTCAGCTTGACCACTCAGGCCTCGCTTCAGGCTGGAAAACCTTCAGTTTTCACCCAGACCCAGATGCCTCTCTCACCTGCAACATAGACATGAACAATAGCATATACAGTACACTATCTCATAATGCATAATGTCAGGATCCACAATTCCTTATGCACTATGAGATTTATGCAGTAGTAGAATGTCATGCTGTGTGACTATATGTGACATGCATGTGACTATGCTAGGGAGTGACATTTTTACAAGAGAGTATGTGTTCATCTACTTGAAGAATGAGTTGATTGTAGTCTGCTTGGCATTAAGGACTACATCTCATTGTAGGTGTCCATGGAACATTCGAAGATGGCCCAGCAAATCCAGTGTGGCCCATGAATCCATATCAGTAAACTGTAAGCATGCTTGCTTGAGCTGCTCACACAATTTAAGTGTTTCTGTGCACAAGATATCCTGCTCTGGCACATGCTCATCATCATCTGAATTGACATCAATTACATCTCCATTACTCTCTGCAATCTCCTGGTGCACCTGAGCAACAATTTCTTCATCTCCACCTTCAAAATCAAGGGGATCTCCAATTTCAGCCTCTTCAGTAGGCTCAAGAAAGTCATCTAGCCCCAGTGGCTCACCAAAAATACAGTTTTGGCTCTTTAGCTCATTGACAAAAGAGGTAACTTTGTCTTCAAGGGTAGTAAGTTGTAGTGAGGGTTGGGCTGGAATACATATCTTGAGACCAGAGTGGTTGGAGGCACCTGTGGCAAGAACCTCAACTGCATGGATTGTGACATCTGAGTCACCCTCTGCATCCATGACTGCATTGAGGGCAGGTCACCAATCAGCATCAACATACTGGGTTGTAAGGACAGACTGTAGATGTTCCTCTGCTTCAGGCAAAGTCATTTCAGTCACAGCAAACTCTCAGACTATGTTCCATGCAGTTGGGTTTGCATAAGGGCAGTCAGGTGCACCACTGCAGGTGGTGTCAGGTTGTGATGCAGAGTCAGAATGTTGTTGCCTGTGATTCTTCAGTTTAGGTTGGGCTGACAACAAACAACTGCAGTGACATACCAAATCTGAGTGTGATCCCAGCAGTGTGCAATTGTTTCCTTTGAGACACCTTCCCATGCAGAACTAGCCATCATCATTCCTTCAAGAAGATCAACCTTGTAAATTTCTCATTCACCAGCCTCATCAAGATCCAGAGCATGTGAACAATAATTTCAGCAGTAGAGTGCTTTGAAGCAATGAATAATTCTGGCATCACAGGGCTGCATGAATGAGGTCATATTTGGTTTGAAAGGTTCAATTTGCATGTTCGTGGGCTCATAGCTTATTGTATGTCCAGCAAAATTGTCAACAAAAAGACACATGTGCCATTTCTCATGATGCATTTTGAGATCAAATTTTTTGACCCATCTGTCATGTACTGGTCAGCCAGGACTATTATTTAAAGGGAAATTGGGATCTCATACTCTTCAAAAAGCTCTGCTATCATCCATGCTTTCTTGTTGCTGCAATAATAGAAGCCTTGTTGTTCTGGACTCTGTTTCTTAAAGCATTGTGGCTTGTGAGATCGCACAATGTAAATCGGGCCAAATTTCTCACTGCCATCAGAGTTGCAGGCAAGGCCAATAGTGATACAGAATTTTCTTTTTTTTTTGCCACTCATAATTTTGGTGGACAGACCACAGTCAGGTGGTGCACTGAAAGATGTGATTAGAGCCCAATAAATTTGAGATTGACAGATTGGATCTTACAAGGGGAACAGACTGGTCTCATCAAAATTCCAGCAATCTTGCAGTGCAAATTTTGATAAAATTGCTTGACAATGATGCCATTTAGCTTCAACCTTATCAAGATTAACTGAACCAGCTTCACCATGCTGACAATGTTCTCAGATCTTGTAAGTTCTACAAAATGGCATTAACCACCCATCACCATTAAGCCTCTCCTCCTCCAGTACACCAAATAAGGTCTCCAGTCTCTGCCTTTTTTCTTTCAACATTGGTCCATTAACCTGCTCTCCTTTGTGCTCCATATTTTTGACCCAAAGGAACAAGGCCCTTTTGACATCTGGCCTTGTAACAACATGTGGTCACTTTGCTGACAAAGCACTTGGATTGTCATTCATGCACTCCTCTAGCTTTTTCCAGTCCTTCAGTTTGTGTGAGAGAGTTGATTGTGTGAAAATCAATGCTCCTGAAGGCAGGGTCTTGAAGTGATCAACAACACTTGCCTGTGGCAGTGTTGGATGTAAGTCAATGTAAGCAAAAACTGTGAACCAGTCATTGAGGGTAAGGTTTTCACATGAGGCATGGATGATTGGTTGAGCAGACGTTGCAGGGGCATCTTTGACTTTTGGCTCTCTTGGCTTCCAATTGTATGGTAGGGGTTTATTATGGGGTTTGTGCTTCTCAATGGGCATGGTGAGGTCTTTGGATAATTAGTTCAAACTCGTTTTACTACTAGTATGCTATTAATACTAAAAGAGTGGACAATGGCCATCCAAGACTTCAGGTTTAGCATTGTCCTGACATGCCAAAAGACCTACCTCATAATGCATAATAGTGATGCAGCTCTATGCATTATGCAATATGCAATATTATGATGAATTACCACTGTCCCACAGTGGGACCAGCCATTTTCGATGCATTATGACATTTATGCATTATGACCACATGCATTATGAGATAGTGTACTGTATCACATATAGCTAACTACATTGCGATATAGCAGCATGTACATAGACTGCGTAGATATACATTTGAGCGTGTGACAACCAAGACGGTAGCATTTCGCCTCCCTCTCGTCCAAAGCTCGTTCAGCCCAGAGTTGGAGTTACTGTATGCCTAGACTACATGATCCCCATCAACGTTGCGACCCTCGTCTACAGGTTGAATCTGCTGAAGCGAAGTCAAACTTCCTATTTCCAGGAGCCAGCATTTGCTAAACAATGGATGTGGACGGCGGTTCAAGGCTTGTACTCGAAGCAATCTCTTCGATGGCAAGAATGGGCTTGTCCCCAAAGATTCTTGACAACTCGGCTTGCTCGATAGCCTGGGCATCAAGCCATAATCTATGTTTCGATACACCAGTACCGGCATCATACATCACTCTGGAACGATTGATAGTCAGCAATTCATACCGATGCCTGCGCGCGTCTAATGGCAATACTTACCGCCGCAAATGAACTATATCGTCGTCTGGGATTTCACGCGGGGCTCTCTCGATAATCTCTGCAATCTGACGCAAACCTGTACGATAGTGATAGTGTTCATCTGCGCCGTTCCGAATGCAATCCACGACCTGAACTAAGTGAGATAACGTTCACAGAGGTGCGAGCTAGCTTGCCTTTGGTAATAGTTGGTCCACTTCTGAACGGATCCCATGCCAGTAAAACCACAAGATCTGCAGAAAGAAACTGATCAGCTTCGACCTCGTCTCAATTTCAAGCATCACTTGCCTTTCCAGTTATATCCTCTTCCAGTGCACATTGTTCACCCTCGTCGTGTGTTGCTTGGAGTTTTCCTTGGAGATATGCTATCTCTCGTACCGCAGAACGGACATTGACCTGTCTGGAGTGTCCAGGAGCTGAACTAATGGACATCAAAAATAGTACTAACCGGATCGTAATCGGGGTGACTACCTTGACCTGTCGATCCGAAACCAGGACACAGAGTGCGGTAGAATATAGAAAAAAACACAAGGAGAAAGAAGCACTCACTGTTCGTCCTCGGATCCTTTGAGGAAGGAAGAGCGTATGCGATCGAGTAGCTTTTGTTACTAAAATCAGGTTTGATTCCTCTTGGCTGACAGCGACGCTTACCTCAGCACTGAGATTTTGTGATATGAACTTTACCTCGTTCCTCGTTGTTCGACGCTCGTCACGCGACCACAAGTTACGTATACGCTTGACGAGTAACAGGGATGCATAGAGAGTGTCCTGCCGTGCCTACTTAAGTCAGCACTCAAACAGATTCCGTGTCAATGCCAAACTGACAAATGACGGATTTTCTGGGTGCGCTGGTAAACCGTTTCCTATGTTAACATGTAAGTGTGCCGACGAACACACTTCGTGTAACACGCTAACCTTGTGCCGTACGTACAGAGGTTTCGCCCGGCTCGTTGCATAGCTGACTTTCCATTATCGAAGGGAGCCTTTCGAAGAACGTTATTTCGCCAACCTAGTTTTCGACAGTATACACAGGCTGAGGTATTAAAGATTAAACACGCACGAAAGTTTTCAGGTAGTCTAAGCCGAATATGGCTGAGAAGTCGACCACGCCACTTGTCTTTCGTTTGTCCTACCGTCGTCATGAGGGTGTGGCTATGAGTGTTATGCAGTTTTCCAACGCACTGCGGACTTGTGACGAGCTTTGGTCTCAGCAACGTGACGCTGCAGCCAACAAGATCAATCAGATAAACCCAACGCTTGCAGCCTGGCTGACACGAAGTACCAGATTCGCCACGCTGTAGAAGTGTTCCCTATGTACAGAACATAGTGTGAGTGACATTATGCAACACGATCCGTGTAAAAGGATCACCTAATTATTTTGAATTGTTCCCTTGTCCGTGCAGAAGTCGGTTTATGCCAAGTTAGTGGGTCTGCAATGAAGCATAGGGGGGTGACAATGCCTGGACCTGCGGACCGATTACCACCCTCCGGTGCTGCGTTCGATGCCCATGATCAGAACAAAAAATGAGAAGCATCCATTGGACAAACTCACCGCCTTCCACGTCCACCCGCCTTCCGCGAAAATCGACGTGGTAGAATTCCGAGCATTGTACAACCGTTCTCACGAGGTGTTTATATTCAACACGGGTAGACAAGCCTTTCAGGAGCAGCCTGAATTTTTTGCTGTTCGGAAGCGAAAGGCCCTTTGATTGATGCAGAGCCAAGCTTTTTCCCGAGCATGTCACGACAACATCAACATCATTCTGAGTCTGCAGTCGACGCCTCACGTATTCGCAATTGGATACGCGAGAGACGACTGGGCGATAAGCCGAATCCGTAAGATCGACACCAAGTTCCTGCATATCCTCGAATACGTTGCCGTAACGTTTGAAATTGTCACGCAAAGAGTGCCCATAATCGCCCAGCTATGTATGTAGGTTAACCACACACCTAAAGAGATAATGTTACGACTCACTGCAATTTCTCGACCAGAACACTCGTCAAGCCCCGCAGATATCCCATTCAATTCTAACCCATGTGCGCCAGTCCACGGGGGCCATAGTTCGGCTCTAAACTATAGTTATATGGATGGTTAGATCGGAATACATACATATATTGGACAAAGTACTGACAGAGGACGCATATCCGTCTGGCCCACAACAACCTGCGCATTGCTCGACGTCAATCATCACGTTGGTGTAGCCACTGCCCCAGTGGCCACAGACAATCCTTGCATGACAAATGGATCGGGGAAGGTGAACGTACTGAGGAGCATACCCGTGGCTGGGTGCATTCCACAGGGTATCGTAAGCTTGCTTGGCAAAGCCTGTCCACGATGACCAGGCCTCTGGATTGGAAGGGTATTCATCACAGTAAAAGCCTGCCCGTACTTTATGAAGGTAGTATCCAAGTCCAACTGCAAAGCGAGATCCGGTATCATTGTTGGCGTAGACCAACACGGTGAGCGTGTGTCCTTGCGCTGAGAATCTCACAGTATCGCCTGCGACCTCGCGCGGAAAGGAGCCACAACGGGTGAAGCCATACCAGGACGTGCGACTGTCGTCGAGCCTAAGATCGAAGTGGCTCTGCCCAGTGTGTCGAGAGAAAGGAAGATAAAGTGACCTAAACTCCGGGCATCCATTGTAGTCTCCATGGAGCCAGTACTTGCGGATGCTATCTTCGGTGGATGCCAGGTTGATGGTGATCAGGTTTCCATCACGGTCGAGACACGGCAAAATGGCCGCAAAGCGACTAGGGGTGTCACGATGGGGTAAGACAGGCAACGTCACTTGGATGCCCAGGTTGGTGACATCCCATCTGGAGAGTGGAAGGGAACGCGCACGCCGCCGCAACAACACAAGCTTGACCCGGTCTATTGTCCTGCCAAATATATCGCGGCGCATATACGACCTGAGTGTGTCGACAAAGTCAAAGTCATACACCCTTTCGATGTCGTGACAGCCCCGGAAGCAGCTCGGATCATCTGCTAGGATATTTCCAATATATCCAAGCCGTCCCTTTGGATTCCATGCGAGTATAGTGTGATCACTGGATACGCGGATTATCTCCAACTGCAGTCGTTGAAAGGCCCTTGACCCCTCCCCGTACAGCAACGGCATGTTCACGTCGAACAAGCCCAGCAGCGAATATGCTCTATCTTCCACTCGCGTCGTCTTCCGGTCGGCGGCCCAAGACATGACGCGTGCGACGCTTGGACGCTCGCATGAATAGGTACTACTCAACACCTGTCCATCCCTCAACACCTCGCTCGGGATTTGCGTGATATCCTCTAAGGTGGATGTCAGCTCCTGTTTGGTGCCAATGGACACCCAGGTCTTGTTGAAGAATTCGACTTCCTTCGGAGCGATGAGCTCCTGGAGTGTCCAGCCTCGCGAGAACCACTCCGGCCAACCGTTGGACCCGTCAAACTTGGTGAAGTCTTGTTCTGTAGGAAAGGCTGACTCCTCGACATCATAGAGGTACACGTAGCACCTCTGCGCGTTGCGGTACCATCGATACATTGAATTGATCGCCTCCGAGAGCTCTGCGCTGCTGTCCTTGTTAATGCAACACGTATCGATCCACAACCATGTATAACCATCCCTCGCGGCCTGTTCGCAGCTCTTGATGATTTTCTGGTAGCCATCACGTTGCCTAACCTCGTTTCTGTCTTGCTCGTCCATCTTCATAAGTCCAGTCATCTCATCGTAATCAACCTCCGTTCCCCAGCGATGTGACAGTATCGCATACTTCGCAGTCTCGTCATCAAGTTGTTCCATGACCTTAGTTTTGGGTCCAGCTCGCTGGATGTTCCTTTCCCGGTCAATCACAGCTCCTACATCCAACAGCCGCATCTTCCCGGAGGTGAACGAAGAGCTCACAGTCAATGCTGGATCAAGAATTGTAGGATATCACACGTACTGTTTAGGTATTCAGGACTACCGTATGATTCAGATCGCGGCGAGCTTTATGCGTCTGGCGAAGAGTAATGAAACAATGTGACACCGTTGAAAGTCAGCAAACGTCGAACACGAGGCTCCGTCCCAGACTTCCAATGTTACTGGGCAGCTACAGCAAAGAAGCATCAAATCACGAGTACTACATAAGCTGTGTTTTGGCCCCTGTCCGTAACCAGAAGCACAAAGTCGCAATTTACCTTTACGGGGAACGGCCAGCGTGCCCAATGTTGATCAAGACGATGAGTGTCGACTGAGTTGGCAGGCCAGACACACGGAAAGTTGTTCTGCCAGTCCATGACAACGTTCTGAGTCTCCCAAAATAGATCGAGTAAGGTCTCAAGTCCTCTGATCAAGCCCAGACGTCGCGTGTGTGGCGCCTTTCGAAAACAACACAGTTTTTCCCCCGGGAGTCCTGGTTTCGGCGGCTTACACTGACCAAAAACATCTATTTCACAACCGTGTATCAATCTACCATACAAGTGATATTGCAGCGTGGTTGTAAGCAACAATACGTGCGTGCCGCACTACGGGGAAACCATAGTCAGCACCGAAGAAGACAAGTCTCTAAGGATGCAAGAATTGGACTGGGGACAATGCGTGCAAGACCCGTGTATTCGCCAAGCATCTAACTCAGAAAAGAAGAGAGAAAAACAGAAGACGAGTGCCAAAGCCCTCACCTCATCGGACCTGTGCCAACGTCCCCAACACACCCAGCACCTCCCTAGGATCAAGCTTCCACTTCGCATCAGTCCCCCTCCTACTCGTCGACACCGTTTCCGCATCGTCCAGTTCATTCAACCGTCTCAACAACTTCTCGTCCCCTCCAATCCCAAGCACGAGCGTAGATTCTCCCGCAGAGCTCACCCTTCCACCTGTGGTACCACTCGTCCTTCCGGCACCGCTCCCAACTGTAGTGCTGCTCCACCAGCCATCGTAGTCGGCGTCACCAACACCAGCGCCCCCACCGAGTGGTGAACAAGCAGGTCCTCCGGGGTGTAGGATTGTGCCGACAGCTGTCGATCGCGATATGTTATTCGGTAGGACGAGGAACGAGTTTTGACCCGGGATAATGCGAAGACCGTATCGTTCTCCGAGGGAGTCGAATATGTGATTCTGTGCTTCGGCGGCTTGACGTCGAGCCCAGCTGCGATCGGAATAGTGTGAGTCAGATGATGGTGATGTAGCTGTATTCACGGGAGAACAAAGCTCGTTGGTAGTTGTAGTGGCATCGTCATCAATCGGCGCGGTGGAGTCCGGAGGACCTGTCCAGAAGCGCCACACGACAGATGTAGCGCGCTCCTCGACGAACGAGCCTGGCGTCCGTTCGGTAAACTGTGAAACACAACATTATCAATAATGCTCAACGCAACACAAAGGGGAGAGGGTGTAAATTCAGTAGTGCCACTCACGTAGTTGAGGATCTCGACACATGGCCCTTTCCATGCAAAATCCAAATTAGCCACCATGTTAATCCATCTCGCCCCATTAGATTGTCCACCGGACTTGTTGCTAATCTCCCTCGTCTTCACAAAACATCCGTTCTCCGCAACAATGCCCACCTTGGGAACCCTCTCTGCAAGCCTCTCTAATGCCCCCTTCACAGGCAACCCACTGAGCACCCAAATCTCGTTCTTGGGATCATCTGCCATGCTCTCGAGCACCCGCATCGTGGCTTCCGGAAGCTCTACCATGGGACCCTTCCCACTCTTACACATTTCCATCATCGCGCTCTTGGACATATCCCGCACCCACAGGCATCCTTCCAGATCGACAAAGATAAGGCGCGAGGTGGAATGTCTGTATTTGGGAATCAAACGAGGAACGTCAAGTGATGGGACAAGCGAGGGATCGGTAGACAAGGACGCGTGCTCGTTGTGTGCGCGGAGGCACCGGGTGAGGAAAGAGGTGGTGAATGCCTGAGCAGTTTGAGTGACGACATGATTATGGAGATCTTGCCAGCGGGAGGCGGCTTCCTCGTCTGACATTGTTAGAGCCTGCAGGGCGTAGCGATGCCAGGTGTGAGATGAGGGAGACGTTCCACCGAAAGGGCATAGCATACGGACCTGATAGATAGCCTTGGCTGTCCCACGCGTGTCATATGGGTTCACAGCAAAACACGACCGGAAACCAGAATAACTATACGTCCCCGTGAACTGTTCCCCGTCAAACACAGTCACTCGACACAGGGCAGGTTACTCACCTCGCTCAGGATCAACGCCCTGTTCCTCTCTTCCTGGCATTCAACGTACTCGTGTGTCCGAAGTGCCATACCCTCCCTCAAACTCGTCACCATAAATGCATCGGCAACAGTCAGAAGAGCGAGATATTGGCTGAACGTGACTTCCTGTACATGTAAGAAGACGACAGGTTGATAAGTGAGCGTAGAGAATGCAGCGTTGATGCGCGCCACGACGTCGGAGACGCCGCCCGCCAATTCATTGGATTCAGTGGTCTGGAGGGCTACTTGAATCAAGACAACCTATGCCGGCTGAGGTAAGGTCGATGAGAAACCGAGAGCGAGACATACCTTGCCCTGGAACTCCGGGTTTGCCTTGAGGAAGTGATCGAAAGCCTCGAGTTTGTGGCGTACGCCCTATATATGGGCCGTAAATTCGTGCGGACAGGTGTGCAACAAACGAACACCAACCTGAGTCTCATCGAGCTTGTCCCGTCCCACTATCAACTTCATCCCTGCGTAGCGTTGCCTAAGTAATTGGACCCAATATTGAACCTCAGGCTGGCGCCTAAAAAGCTCAATGTTAATGGTTCATGATCAATACGATCGTAGACTCACTTCTTCTCTCTCAGAGAGTTCACGTCGATACCCATCGGGAAGACGCCGACATCCACGAAGCGCCCCTTTTCCTTGCCTTTCTTTCCCTCGGCACTTTCCCTCCACTCTTTCTCGGCCTCCCCACCCGTGCTGACGGGAGCAACAGGGCCCTCGACCTGTATACCCTTTGGCAGAGATTCATATGCCAGGATGCGAGATACTGTCTGCCTGAAATGCCTGGCGTAGTTGGCAGTCTGGAAGCCAACTAGATCTGCGCCGAGGACCCCCTTTAGCAGGGAGTCGCGCACCGAGAGGCATCGGAAGATTTCGGAAGAAGGGAAAGCAACGTGGAGGAAGAAACCAATGGGCGCCGAGGCGGTTTTAGGATGCGATCGAAGCAGAGCAGGAAGAAGCATAAGGTGATAATCATTGACCCAGACTAGATGCGCCAGCCGCGGTGTAGGTTAAAAAGGGAAGATAGAAGGGAAGCTAGATATACGCACTCATGTCGCCTTCGCTGTAGTTTTCGATGATGACGTCCGCAAAACGCTGATTGACAGACCTATATTGCTTGAATGACGCGCTCTCATAGAAACACTTTGTCTTTGGCGCGTCTGGTACTGCATAGTGGAGACAAGGCCATAGAACCTGTACGATATGTAAACAACCTCTGAGAACCACAGCGGCACGAGTGCACTTGCCTGGTGGCAAAACTCGTCATAGCAGCTCTCGAATTCTCCGTCAGGAATCCAGACAGGCACGCTATCACATGTCTCTCTCATTCTTTTGTCGATGTTCTTGCGCATCGCAGAACCAAAGCCGTCTGTGTTGCTGCCGAGAGTGCCCACCCAGAGCCGCTGTAGCAGTCTTCCCTTGACACTGTCGACGGCATTCTTGAGACCGCCGTTGCAGTGTGTGTTGGGAGAAATGTGCCAGGGGTCGTATCCTCCGTCGGCATTGGAACCACGCGCGACTGAGGTGGGTCGGCGTGATGTGGAGCGGGACTGTTTGCGCTGAAGACGGGCCGAGTGTCGGACGTCCTGATGGGTAGTCTGGAACTTGCGTGGGCGGAAAAGCGTGAATGACCGATCGAGCGAAGGAACCTGTGAGGATGCGTTGGAGTCAGCGGAAGACTCATTACTCGAGTTCGAAGCGTGTGCGGAATTCGAGCTAGGGGTCGTGCCTGGCTGTGGGCTTGCAATCTTGACGAACTTTGTGAATGGGTTTGGAATGTCCGGCTGAGGAGATGCGAGTGGGGTGATGACACGAGACTTGGACGAGCGTCAGTTTGTGGCGTGCAAAAAGGGGCCCTATCAACGGCAACCCACCGTGAGATCGTCTACAATGCTAACGAGAGGCAGTTGGCCCGGCTGGCGTTGACGGTAGGCTGGCTGCTGTTTCTGGTTCGCGCTATTAGACTGTGGTACAGTTGATTCGCTGTCTTGTGTGATCTGGTAGTCTGGCGTGGGTGGACTCGACTCGCCGAGGGCAGCAGTGGTGGGCAGGAAGAGCGATGCGATGATGACACGGTGGTTGCGGAAGGAGCTCATGTCGGATGCAACTGACTGGGGGGAGATTTCGAGGTACGACTTATAAACCTTTTGGCTGTTTCTGGCAGCCAACAACGAGAAATCCGACAGATCTCCACGGATTGGAAACGATCAAGCGAGGAGGCGCACGGAAGCTAATTTTACAGTCACGACCCCATCAAACGTTCGTGTTGGCGTCGAGCGGACAAGCGCGGAACGGCTCATTCCGACTAGCCTAGGTGGCGATTTCCTCCGCCTGCCAGCGTTGCGTGGACCGTCACCATTGACGTCAGAAACAGTGCCACTAGTCGACTACTACTCCATGACAGGAAAGGAACAAACATGATAGGATCCCCACTGACGCGTTCACGTGGCCCTCGGCGCTCCGTCCATCCCCCACCCCTATGTGGCCATTCACTTCAATTCGCATTCGGAGTTGCTTTCGGTACACTGCCCCATGGTGATCCGTTTGGCACGGTACCGATCTGGAGCTCATCATGTTACCTGAACCCCTAGTCTGTGAATGCAGGTGGCACGGTATCTCGGCAGGGAATCCTAGAGATTGGCATTAGAACTCTGGCGATAATCGATGACGATGATTCCAGGACACGCTTCAAGGACAACACGTGCTCACTTAGCCCTCTAACCACCAAGGCTCGGGTGCAGGGCAGCAGAATTTACCTGCATTCCTTTCCTCAGTTGTCACTGAAGCCGCTCCTTGTCGTAAACTGAAGTGAGTAGGTGTTTCTGACGATTCTGATCACCGTTCATCGGTGTCTCTTTATCAAAGTAAGATGCGTTTGATTCATGTCCGCACGATTCTCGACTTCGAAGAAGGGAAGAAGGTCGATTCCGAGGCAATCGTCCTGAAAGAATTTGGCGATGAAGAGCTCGCACAGATCAAATATGGGATCCTTTCACACTGCTGGGGCACCCCCCAAGAAGAGGTACAATACAAGGAGATGGATGCACTGATAAGAATGGGTGGATCTGCGCGGAAAAGGCTTCGACAACGTAGTGGATATCAGAAGATTCACAAGAGCTGCGAACAGGCGTGGAAAGATGGACTCGCATGGTTTTGGGTCGACACCTGTTGCATTAACAAGGAGATCAACTTCGAATTAACTGATGCGCTGAATTCGATGTTTCGGTGGTACCAAAACTCGGGGCGATGCTACGTCTTCCTCCATGACCTCAATGCCAAAATCTTACCCACGACAAGCAACGAGAAGACGTTTCCCGATTCCGGCGGATGGCCGAGGTGGTTCTCACGCGGGTGGACGTTGCAAGAACTCCTCGCCCCAAGCTTTGTTGGCTTCTTCAACAAAGATTGGCATTTCATCGGTGACAAAAAGAACCTCGCTAAAACCATATCATCGATTACTCGCATTCCATCTCGCATTTCAAAGCATGGACTCGGCGCTGGTCACCCGAGCGTTGCACAGATCATGTCGTGGGCCGCTGACAGGAAAACGACACGAGTGGAGGATAGAGCATACTCGTTGCTGGGGTTGCTTGGGGTGTATATGCCAACGTTATATGGGGAAGGAACGCATGCATTCCGCCGCCTTCAGCTAGAAATCATCCGGATGAACAACGACCATAGCCTTTTCGCCTGGGACAGAAGAGATAGTGGGTGGTCGGGAAGCGTGCTGGCTGACGACCCAAGCTTTTTCCGAGACTGCGACGACGTCATCAAGATGGACCCAGACGAATACCTCGCTGCCTTGAAAGGGGTAGTACCGGACAGTGAATTGTGTGATGTCAAAGAAGAAAGCATCCGCTCGTACACTGTCACAAACGCTGGTATTCGGATCCGGCTCCCCCTCCAACGCTGCCGTGGTTCTCAATCAGTTTTCGAGGCCCGGTTGGCTTGCTGTCGTTTTGTCGATTCCTCCCCGATATCCATTTATTTGGTGTCCTTCAAATCAACCTACTACCGATACTTTGGCCATTCCCAAACTATCCACGGCGCGACAGCAACGTTCCAGCTTCTATATCTTAATTACCGAGAAGAAACGCGGCAGAAAGACTTCACCTTCAAAATCGATGATAGGGCACTTGCCTGCGAAGGGTTTGTTCAGCATTGTGTCTTCCCGAAGCACGTACCCTTGAACTCCGAGGACAACTCTGTCACCCTATCGTACACCCATCATTACGCCGTCATAGTCTATGTCAACAGCGAAGCCGGGACATGCTTTGCACTTGCTATTGGCTATTGTTCGGGTTACGAGTGGCTACATGTTATCTCAGATACTCCTCCCGCACAACAGTTCTTCGTTATAGGCCCAGCAACCATAGATCCGTGGCATTCGTATGCTAAGCGGGTATACGACCTCCTGTGGGTTGTGAGCCCAAAGCATGCACCTCGTGTAGCCCAGGCATGTACCCCTGGTATTACTCGCTTACATCGTGAAGAAGAGGGACCGTGCTTGATCAAGCATGTCCACCTCCCAAAGTCCATCACAGGTGTGCAGATCGTGTATCGAAGACTTCCGCAACCCAATGCATGCTTTGTCATGTTGGACATTACCCGGTGTGCTGGGTGTTGTGTGCCGCCCGATGTATGGCAGATACTAGACGGGGTGGGTACGTTCTTCTGCGGAAGGGCTTTGATGTTGATGTTACCACAGGTATCTACCAATGATTTTGACATGCCCTGCCTCATGTTGGATCACACTCCTCTGAATACGGAAGTCAAAAACAATGCAGAGCATCGTTTTCTCGTAGATGGGGTTCCGACATCTTTTATGTCTGCTGTTACCGAATCAGATGAAGTCAAGGTGAGATACCCACGTAATGCGTCAATGAAATACTCACCTCAGCAGTTGGGTGACTATGGCCTGCATACCGAATCCGCTTTTGTACGGGAGGGGAACCTCTTTGAAGACATTGGGTCACTAACTACGAATCTTCACATCAACCCAAAGGACCCGATCCCCCGGCCCACGGAGCACAAAGTCAGGCCTGAAGACTCTACGACCCGGGAAACAAATGTCATCGAAAGCGTTCGTCTTAACCGTCGTCTGAGTCAGTGGGAGGTACTAGTCATGTGGGACCCAAAGGCCTACTCGCTCCCAATCGACCCACACGTCGTCTCACTGCTGAAAAGGTTGCCTCGTCATCTTGATTTGGAGGACAGATGGCTGGTAACGACAGTGATTGAATGTACAGACTGCTCTGGCGCACACACCCAAGGTATAATTGGAGTGCCGCCGACGTGGAGAAATTCCGGTGTGTTCTACAAGCGCGGTGGGTATCCCATTAATGCAGTATTGTGTCTTCATCCTTTATCTTCTGAAAGAGGGGTATCGCAATACGTTATCCACCACTACACCTTTGTTTGTCTCGAAGAAACCGTTGCTTTGGCGTGAAGAGAAGACTGATAAGAGCACAAGGTCCCTCTTTGAAGACATCCGGTAGGCAGTTATTACTTGCTGGATGAGATCGCTGATGTCCTTTGGAAATTCCAGGAAGTACTTTCGCATGTTGTTGCGATGTGTATGTCCGCGATGATTTTTAAAACCAGGGGTGAGTCGCTAACCGGGGGCATGAACAGCATCAGTATGACATGGTTGAAGGCGACAACAAAACCGCGGTGGGTACAGCTCTCCGTCCGACCGGCAGTTGACCTTTCGACTGAACGCCAGAACAAGCAGAAAACGGAAGGCCAGGATGCCATTGTATTCTTTAGAAACTTACTCGGCGGGGGACGTTTCCAAGGTTATGTACGTCGTCGTCGTCCTGCTATGACTCCTTCCTCCGCATTCAATCAAAACTATATAGATCGGTGATATATCTTTCTCCCAACTGATCGCAGCCTTCGATGGACTAGGAACTCTCGTAAGGAACGAAGAACAGTCGACGATGTCCACGGACGAGACTCTCCATCTTACGTGTGAGACTGCAAAGACAGAGGAGTGTCCGTTTGATTCCCAGGGCAGCTACCATACATCCGTGAATGGCTTCTCTGACAGCAAAGCGGAAGCCGAGACGGCGGAGGCCGGACGTGTTGTAGCTTTAGCCGAATCTCTAATGAAGCGGATGCCTGTAGAAAACGGTGGGCTTGTCGACCAAAAACTTTGGTCTGCGGAAAAAATAAAAATATACCACGAGGCGGAGGAACTGAGATCTACGACTTTCGGATTGCAGGTGAGCTCCTCATTCTCAACCGAGGTCATCTTTCACAGCGCCCGTGTCGATCCAGTTACTGGATGTCATCAGCACATCCTATCTTAGGTCATCAGAGTTCGTATATCGACTTCCTCCTGTGCTTTTGATAATCTATTGACACAGGGGAAGTGTGAATGGCAAGCGTGGCCACGCTCACGCCCAAAAAGTTGGGTATGTATAATGCTGCAACGACCAGCAGGTTGTCCTTAAGAAGTTACACTAGCAGCAGTATTCGATCACTGATACAAGAAGCGGCGATCCTCGAAGACCAACTCGATATGGTGGAAGACGAGGACGAGAAACGAGCGCTAGAAGAAGACGTTACGGGGAAGGTGCGGATTACTTTTGCAGAGGGGCAGTCGTTTCGCAATCGATGTCATAATGTTAGATCCTACTGGCGTGTTGGCGGGGAGTATGTTCAGAAATCGAGCCGATCCTAACCAAAGTAAGATACATCTTACTGCCTTTAAGTGTCAATTGACAAAGATTAGGTTGCGCGCCTCATCGTTACCGACACGAGGGTGGGGCGGGACGGCCGGAAACAACGAATAAGGGTAAGCAATGACATACATCGAAAACCAGATAGACAAACCAGTGTCACAGCTTCTTAGGGATGTGGGGGACGCTTTCAAGCATGCGACAAACGATGGCCATGGTGAGAGTCGAGGCTGTCATTTACGACGGTGAGGGCCTTCATTTTTGCACAACGCTAGTTGACTCTGTTCGTATATCTGGCCTAGGATTGTTGTTGATGCAGAAGAGAATGTATCAAAATATAAATTACTACTTGCAAGTCGCGTTGCACCGCATACCAAGCACAGGGAGCAGAGCAGTGCCTCTTCGGCGGAGGACCTCCCGGGGGCGATGATCGGGGAGATTGAAGATGAGAGCGGCGGCCCCTCTTGAAATGATAGAACTCATGCTGTACATCAAGGGCGGTGGATTGCAAGGTTCTGATGCTTCCGTTTCTCAAATTGCTCGTTGACGAGGGTTGGCCCAAAGTCGGGGTCCCTATTACTGAGGCAGCTGCAGAGGCAGGACGAGAGAAATGTCGTAGGACCAGATGATAACATTCTCGATTCATGCACCTACGTTAATCAGTTCGATATGTGTATCACGACCTACAATGTGCTTGGTATAGGCATGGTAATTGCACGTGCGCCGTCGAAATGCGCATGATCCACATGTTGTGGCTTTGGCCGAAGTGTTATCCAAAGGGATGCCTGTTGGAAAGTTGCGGAGTGCAAGTCAGTAATATGACGAATGTCATGGCCATGGTAGGAGTCGAGGTTGTCATCATTGTCGTTGATGCAGAGGTGAATATATATAAATATGAATTACCATTCGCACGTCGTGCTTCGCCACGTTACGACGTAGCAGATGTTGCTCCTCACGCTGAGGCAGGGTGGTGACCATTCAACAGAAGTCTCAGGAATGATGACCGGAGGAACGGGGGCAGGATGGCCGCCTCCGTTAAAGGATTGGAACTGAGGCACCGGTGCTCGTGGACCGAGTGCCGTGCAATACAAGGTTTCTTCTGCCAACTTCCCGGTCACTTCGGTTCTTGAACACCAATGCAATCCATGGAGGACACCTTCAGAGGCCCCTTTGAGTTACGAACACCCTCGCAATAAGTACTATGTCTGCTCGTTTTGGGTTTCGCACATTTCTCGACATCGAAGAACCGATTGACGCAGAAGTGATTGTTGTGAAAGAACATCAAGTTGCTAATGAGGATCTCCCAACATGGTAAATTTGGGATCCTTTCACCCAGTATGCCCCAAGGTCAGGACCATGGACGTTGCTGCTCACTTGAAGAGGGTCAGTGCATGAAGGACTGTGCGTTCTCATAAGAGGTCCGCTCCTGTCGCAGAAAAGAACTATCTGTTGAGGCGGCCTTGGTCCGTGCGAGTTGAGATCTGAGAGCTTATTGTTTACATAATATACGTATGATATCGTGGGAATGTCGTATTTGATGGTACTGTATCGTGTGCAAGTGCGGTCTGCATACACCAAAATACATCAGCCTGGCTTTCGTACATGCGGAACAAACTATCTCTATTTAACACCCCTTGAAGAGTCGCTCCCACGTATCCACAGGTGCTCCATCTTCCACATAGCTGTTCACTATGGCGTCCAGAATTGTCTTCCGTACACACCGTACCATCCGCTTGCGTCACCGTCCGCTTCAACCCACAGTTCTAGCACCATGGGTGACAAGATTTCCGAGTGGGGAGACGTGTTCAAGTAGGAAAAAAAATTACGAATCACATGGTACTTCAGCGGAGAATCTGGGGGATGCAATACAGGGATTTCATTTCAGCCTGGGCACGCGTCAATGCCTCAAGGATAACACGTGCTTATTCTACCCGTCAACCACGAAAGTTGAGTGTGGGGCAGCAGAACTAACCTCCATCCGTTTCCTCAGTTGTCATCGTAACAATTCTTATCATACCGTCAAACTGAATTGTGTTCCTGCAGTAAGTATTCCAAGCCATCTTGGACGCATTTTACGTTCATTGATATGCCCATTTATCCGAGTAGGATGCGCTTACTTCATGTCCGCACTCTTCTCGACCTCGAAGAAGGGAAGAGGGTCTGTCCAGAGGCATATATCCTGAAAGAACTTGCTGATGAAGATCTCGAACGGGTTGAATACGGGATCCTTTCACACTGTTGGGGCGCCATCGAGGATGAGGTGCAATACAAGGAGATGGACGCATTGATAAGAATGGGAGGAGCCGCGCGAAAAAAGCTTCGACAACGTAGTGGGTATCAGAAGATTCAGAAAAGTTGTGAGGAGGCGTGGAAAGACGGACTCGCCTGGTTATGGGTCGACACCTGTTGCATCAACAAAGAGAGCAGCGCCGAGTTGTCTGAAGCCCTAAACTCAATGTTTCGGTGGTACGAAGACTCAGAAAGATGCTATGTCTTCCTCCACGACCTCGCTGCCAAAAGCATACCCACGACAGGCAACGAGACGGCGTTCCCCGAATCCAGCGGTTGGCCAAGGTGGTTCTCGCGTGGATGGACATTGCAAGAGCTCGTAGCTCCAAACAAAGTTCGTTTCTTCAACAAAGACTGGCACTTCATCGGCGACAAAAAGAACCACGCTCAAACGATATCATCGATTACTCGAATTCCATCCCGCATTTTAAGACATGGCCTGGACGCGCATCATCCCAGTGCGGCACAGATTATGTCCTGGGCCGCTGACAGGAAGACAACGAGAACGGAGGACCGAGCGTACTCTCTTATGGGGTTGTTCGGTGTGCATATGCCAATGTTATACGGAGAAGGCAAGAATGCATTCCGTCGACTTCAGCTAGAAATCATCCGGATGTCCAGTGATCATAGCATTTTCGCCTGGGATCGAAAAGATAATGGATGGTCGGGGAGTGTGCTCGCGGACGACCCGAGCTTTTTTCGGGACTGCGATGACATCATCAATATGGAGCCTGACGAATACCTCGCTGCCTTGAAAGGGGGTAGTACCGGAAAGTGAATTGATTGATGTCAAAGAAGAAAGCATCCGCACATACACCGTCACAAACGCTGGTATTCGGATCCGGCTTCCCCTCCAACGTTGCCGTGGTTCTCAATCAGTTTTCGAGGCCCGATTGGCTTGCTGTCGTTCTGTGGATTCGTCCCCGATACCCATCTTTCTGGTGTCCTTCAAATCAACCTACTACCGATACTTTGGCCATTCCCAAACTATCCATGGCGCAACAGCAACGTTCCAGCTTCTGTACCTTGTTTACCGAGAAGAAAAGCGGCAGAGACACTTCACTTTCAAGGTCGACGATAGGGCGCTTGAATGCGAAGGGTTTATTCGGCGTTGTGTCTTTCCTAAGCGCATACCCTTCAAGGATAACACTGTCACCCTATCCTACACTCACCATTGCGCTGTCATAGTTTATGCAAGCAGCCAAACCGGGATATGCTTTGCACTTGCTGTTGGCTATTGTTCAGGTTACGAATGGTTACATGTCATTTCTGATACTCCTCCCGCACAGCAGTTCTTTGATAGGGGTCCAACAGCTTCAGATACGTGGGATTCGTATGCCAAACGAGTATACGATCGCATGTGGGTTGTGAGCCCAAGCATGCACCTCGTGTAGCTCGTGCGTACACCCCTACTGCTGCCCACTTGCATCTCGAAGAAGACGGCCCATGCTTGGTCAAGCATGTCCACCTCCCAAAGTCCATCAGAGGTGTGCAGATCGTGTATCAAAGACTTCCGCAGCCAAATACATGCTTTGTCACGATGGACATTACACGATGTGCTGGATGCTGTGTGTCGCCCGATGTATGGCAGATGTTAGACGGGGTGGGTAAGTTCTTTTGTAGAAGGAATCTGATGTCGATGTTACCATAGTTGTCCACAAATGATTTCGACATGTCTGGTCTCATGCTGGACCCCGCTCCTCTGAATCCTGAAGTCAAGAGGAATGCAACGCACCGTTTCCTCGTAGATGGAGTTCCGACATCTTTTATGTCTGCTGTTGCCGAACCAAATGAAATCAAGGTGAGAGACCCCCGCAACGCATCACTGAAGTACTCACACGAACAGTTGGGCGACTATGGCCTGCATACTGAGTCCGCCTTTGTGCAGGAAGGAAACCTCTTTAATGACATAAGGTCACTGACTACGGCTCTTCCCAGCAACCCAGAAGACCCTACTCCTAGGCCCGTAGAGCATACAGTCTGGCCCGAAGATTCCACTAGCAATGCAACGAATGTCATAGAAAGTGTTAGTTTCGACCGTCGTCTGAACCGGTGGGAGGCTTTAGTTATGTGGGACCCAAAGGCCCATTCACTTCCAGTCCATCCACACATTTTCCCCTTGCTGAAGGATCTGTCTCGTCATCGTCATTAGATGACAGATG